>VDFB02354134.1:27317-70687 GCA_007258455.2 Sequoia sempervirens
TTCATTAGCAGAATTAGCTTTGACCAAGACTCTTTTGAAGAATATACAGATCTACTGGGATCTCGATTTAATCTAGATATGAGAGAATTCATAGAATTCATCCATCCTCAACTATGGAGAAGAATGATCATATGCATGGACCAATACTTAACGCATTATCCCAGAACTAGATACAACTTCCCAAGGATTGAGTTCTATCCTCTAGAATCTAGATGGCATCCAGAAGTAAAATCAAACTTAGACCTGCATCTCTTTCCAAAAGAATTGAGTTGGATCATGCTTATTCACAAGATTATGTGGTCCAATTAGATTATGTTTTCAATCCACGACATAAAGATTGGAATTCTATCTATACATCACTACCTAATGATCTAATGGATCCTATCCCTTTTTGATGTTAGCACATGGGCATGTCTGTTAGTGATTCAGTTACTTCTCAGTTCTTTGTAAATACTGTTGTTTCCCACATTATGCGGAGCCATGACATTGGTGAGCATTTGGATGCACAATGTGGTAGTGGCTATCATGATAATGTCTGTCGCCATTAGCATGTCAGCCTACGTAATGGGTGTCGAGGGTTTTTCTTCTCATGGTGGATATCCTCTGCCTTTGTCCTCTCCTCAGACACCCATTGTATCTTCGCCTCCTCTTTCAATACCCATTACATCTCTACTACCTCCTTCTATCGAATCCCTCAAGCTCTAGTAAGTAAATCCAGTTCATCAAATCAATCTCCCATAAACTTAATTGAAAATCGACTACAAAGGATCCACTACAGAAATGAAGTTAAAGATATTTATCTACAAGTTAGCCAATGATCAAGGACGACAGCAACAACACATGCATTAATGGAAAATATCTCTGAAGGGGTAAATAGACATGAGTCTTCTGAGTTAAAATTTGTTTTAAGGCATGACACGAGGGATTATTGTTACATAAAACTTGTTTCCCGATGGCATGAGACCTGTTTTCAAGCATGAGACAGGTTTAGGGGGAAAATGTTGACTAGCAAGTCCACTAATAAAAAGCCTATCGGCTAATTAAAATATAAATAATATAATTAAAAATAATAATAATAAATAAAATAAAATAATAATATTCGTTAATTTCAATTTTTGGGCCGACTTGAATTTCATTATGATAGTATTTGGTCTATATTGATTATGCTCAATATTAAACTTCTAAGGAAGGCCAACAAGGGGGATAATTGTTAAATGGAACTTGTTGGTTGGGAACTTGTTGGTTGGAAAAACACCAAGGAACTTGTTGGTTGGAAGGCCAACAAGGGGGATAATTGTTAAATGGAACTTGTTGGTTGGAAAACACCAATTTGGCATAGTTGGGATGAATATTGGTTGTAAAAGACATGAGCCAAGAGCCATTATGAAGATGATTCCAAATTTTAGATCTGTTGCCCTCAACATTTCCAACACTTCCAGAACTTTCCTTGCAACCAAAGAAGAGTTTTCAATCACATGGTGGACGAGTCTTCAATCAATTACCATCGCTGAAGTGTTCTCAGCTAGTACAGGGTGGTTTCCAACCTTTACCTTTGTGAAGTTAAATAATGGAACTCAATTTTGTAGCCAGGATATTGCGTTCCTATTGATCATTTATATAATTTATTTTTTTGGATCGATGATATCTTTTATGAGTGCCTACAAATATGCAGGTATGAGGAAGATTTCCTTGCTTGATTTTATGCGTAAATGGTCTCATCCTTTGGGGATACTAGATGATTATCTCATCCTTTGAGTATACTAGATGCCAATAATCCTGCAGATATATGGCTGTTGGAAGGGAAAACCCAAGCAACATGTGATTGTTACAGCTACCTTCCAGCCCACCAACAATCTGATCCAAACCCTCTTTCCAGTGGTAAGGATTGGAGCATCATGGTAAGAGTCTTCAAAGTTCAAGGTAAACATTATAACTTCAGCTTAGAGGAGATGAGTAAAATTGTTGGCATGCATTGGTCACATGTCTTTGGAAGGGATATTATAAAGATTAGGTTCAAGGAAAAGGAGGTAATGCTCCAAGGAATATTGAATGGAAAACCTAGCATGGTTAAAGTTAAAAGAATAGAGGTGAGTGTCTAGGGAAACGAAATCACTCAATGCATAGAGATAATCATGAATCCACTCCAAGGTAAAATACTTTGTCATGATAATGTTTGCCCTATTTTGAATATGTTCATTATGGCACACGAAAGATGGCTACCCAATGGGGTAATGGCAAATCAAGAGCTTTTGGGTGAGAGTCATCAACTTAACATGGCTGTTAGAATTCTGGTTAGTAAGAATTATCATCCATGGAGTATGATGAGTGCTGTTAGAACTTAGAACTGCTGCCGCCAACAAATCCAGTTTTCCCTACATACTATTGGCAGCCATAAATAAGTTATTATTCACACAAAGGGCACACTTTCCATCTATTAGCATTAATGAGATGTTTTCCATTGATACATGATGGTTTCCAGCCACTACAATTCTGATTTTGGGCAAGAGAATGCAGTGTTATAGCAATGATATGAAGAAATTCTCTTGGGTTCACTTGTTGAGAATACTAAGTGCAAACAATCCAACACCCTTAGAGCTGTTTGGGAAGAAATTCAGGGCAATATATGACTATTACACTTACCTATCAGCACACATACAGTTTGAATCAAACCATCTTTCAAATGATACAACTTGGGGAATCATGATAAGAACTTGTGATACAAGCCACATGTGAGGTGAGTTTAGTAGTAGGCATGCGTTGGTTGTTTTTATTTGGAAAGCTCATTACAAAGAAAGAACTCAAGATGAAGGGAGTGGTGTGTCAAGGTCACCATCTTATTAAGGTAGTCATAAGCACCTTATGGAGATCTCATGGAGAAGTTTACATTAAAATCTGAATGCTGCAACATAAGGATGGTGAAGTAGTATCAAACTTGGAAGGTTGTGTGAAGATTTACCCACAAGGAAGGAGGAGAGCAATTATTGATGATCTCCTAACACTCAAAGAAGGAAGAAACATACTTGGGACAGCCATGTACCAAATTTTTAATCTCAATGTTGCTGTCATAATCATTATCAGCCCCCATACCACCACTTCAATACATTTGGTTTTCCAGGGATTTCTAATCATAAAAAGGACAGGGTCACTATCTATGATTGTTGATAAAGTTTTTTCAGCCCTTGAAATGCTCAGACCTTTGAATTTCGCAAAGGAATATCAGTTGTGCTGCTGTTACATCACTATTAGGTTGCTGGAACAGTTGTTATCAGTCATGAAAAGCAGAAACTTGGTTCAATTTAAAGGAAAATCCTTGATGGAAGAAGTTGAAGAAGGGTTGCAGCTGAAGGGAATCATCATTGTGGCTACCATGGGACCTAATTGGGTAAAATTTCAATTGAAATGTGATTGTCCTAACTCACTTCCAGAGGTGCAACAAGGACATGACGAATTGTTAAGGCATTGGCCCAATTTATTGCAATGTGAGATCCATGATGATGGCATGTTGGTGAGGGAGTATCCTTGATTACAAAATGCTTCAGAACAAAGGATATCCCAGTTAGATTTACAGGGTGTTTTTAAACTGAAGGTTCTCCATTGGACAGGTGTGGGAACCAGGATTGATGAGCATCACCCCATGACATGTTACCTTGACATGAAGCGAATGGAACTCCTTGATTTATCATTGCTTGAGGGCAAGCAATTTGGGGAAGGGAGGACTGTCATGTCCCCTTTTCTTGCCCTCAATCCACCCTATTTTAATAGTGTTTTTAAACACTAGTATATTTTATATAATATCAAAATATAAAAAATATAATTAAAACTAATAATAAATAAAATAAAATAATAAATATAAAATAATAATGTTAGACTATTAGTTAATTTCAAATTTTGGGCCGCCTTGAATTTCATCATTTGGAGTGCCGACTTGGAGATTTTTATTTTGGAGGCCGACTTGTTTTTCTTTTTAAATCTGGCAATCAATTATAAAGGAGATGTCATCCCCATTTGCTGAGGGGCTTTTTTAGGTACTTTCTGAATTGGCTAATTGCAAATCTGAGCAGCTAAACTGGGACAAAAACCTCAGTTTGGGAGAATCCAGGTAGGACAAAAAACCTTACCTGGCTACTGTTATTATTGCCTTTTGATTTAGAAATTTGAAAGGGTTTTTTTGGAATTCAATTGACATTGCCTTTTAGGGTCAAATGAATAGCTACAGAAGTGTATTTTATAGCAGATTTATCATAGATTAGTTGAATTCAACATTCAAATACAGAGGTGGAATTAGGAGACTGGTTAAGGCAAGTTGTCAAAGTGTTATCACCCAGAGACAGACCACAGTTCCATAGCAGATCAAGGTGACAACATCAGTAACTTCAAGGCAGAGGCAAAATAATCCATTCATAGCATCAAATCAGATCTGCAGTCCATGCAATTCAGACTTGCATCAGTCAGTTGAAGGAGGCGCTTACACTACATAGGCGAATCACTAGGGCATCTGTGAAGTAACCAGGGAGGGCAAAACAAGTGCTACATCTACAGAAAATATCCCGTGCACAATCTGCTAGGCCTGCTCATATCAGCATACAATGATAGCTACACCAGTTCAACCAACAAATTTAGAAGATTATCCTAGGTGGACTGGCATGTAAATTCTGAAACTTCTAATCAATTGTTCTAATTGAACTATTATCTGAGAATTGTCACATTTTCATGATGCCTTGTTGGTGTGAAGAAGTTTATTGATCTGCTGCAATAAATTCAATTAAATTTCTGAACTATATGATGATTTCATACGTGTGTGGCCTAGGTTTAATTCTTTGTAACCTGATCTGAGTTTAGCCCTAGGTTCTTATAAATAGAACATGTGCTTGGCTGAGTAAATCCTAGGTTATTACATTCCAGCAGGCTTGAACCTTGTCTATACGGTAATAAAAATATACTACAGCAAATAATTGACTCTAAAGAATGGAAATTAATATTTAATTCTATCTAGAACAAACAATCGCACAAGCATATATATAATCAGTGAATTCTCCAAAATAAGTTCAAATTTTTTAAGTGTAGCTTGGCAATTGACTTTGTAGCTCACTGTGAAGAAACAGCACTCATTCAACCCAAGTTAAAAGTTATAAACCTTCATTGGAATTTTCATCTAGAACTACATATTAAAACAACAAAAAGATTAGTAAAACGTCATCAAATAAAAACTAGAAGCTACTATCATATATGAGAAGGTATCTTTAGCAAAATAAATAAATAAAACTATGAGACAAAACCCTTTCACCCTCTCATTTTTGAATTCCAACCCAAAAAAAATAATCAGAAACGATAAAGTACTTTCCAAGCTCTCATTATAAGAGAAACAAATCTAACACCCTATCCTTGTGTGACACAGAAATTTAACTATTCATACCATCCATTTCTACATAAACAATACAAACTGTCAAGAATAACATCGTGGGTATAATATTCTTTTGTTCTTCATTTTATAAACATTTTACATTTGTAATCAAACATGTTACTTAAGAAGGAAATATACAGCAGTCTTCTAATTTTGTAATAGTCCAAAATATAATATATGACAGTTATCTGGAGATGCACCGAATAATGTTGCATTCAAATGTACCTAAAAAAAAATTGACCAGAAACGATATAGTACTTTTCAAGCTCTCATTATAAGAGAAACAAATCTAACACCTTCTCACTGTGTGACACGGAAATTTAACTTTTCATTACCATCCATTTCTACATAAACAATACAAACTGTCAAGAATAACACTGTGGGTCTAATATTATTTTATTATTCATGCATTTTTTAAAACATTCTAACAGTTGTAATCAAATATATAGCAGTCTTCCAATTTTGTAATAGTCTAGTATACAATATATGACAGTTATCTGGAGATGCATTCAAATGTACCTATAGAATGATGCAGATGAAAATTTTACAAATTTCAAGATAGACTTGTATCTAAGACATTAGAATACTTTCACATGTTTATCACTCTTATGTATGGAAAAATAGAAAAGATACAATTGATATGCAATATAGTAAATCAGCTTCTAGATTGCACTAAAATGGAAATTAGAATGTATTTATGGCTTTTATTTATAATATGAATCTAGTTGCATTGAAAAGAGGTGAGAAAATTAGATGTGAGTTTTCTAAAACTTCGCTGCCATACTCCATATATGACCTAGACATGTCTATTAGTTTTATATAACTAATATTCAATTACAATTTTACCTATGTATTAAGGGGATTTCTTCATCACATAAAACTCATGTTGGGCCCAAAGTAACGTATGGCAAGCAAAGTTTCAGCATTCATGCTAGCCCTGTAAATGTAGAACCATAGATTTATTTGTATTTAATTCTGGTGAAACACAGAGCTCAAAGTCTAGTCCGGGCTTAATAAGACTCATCGGAGGAAAATTCTGAAGGGCATACAGGCTAAGACCGGAGGTGGATAAGCCTGACATCAAAGGGCTTTCCTTCAAATAGTGACACCACGCTAGTCTCCTCCCAGAACTTTATAAGGGTATAATAATCTCTCATTGTGAATTGCCAATCCCTTTGTGTAGATTTTCTTATCAGTGTAAAAAGAAAATATGCGAATAATGTCAATGTTAATGTAGAATAGAGGCAAGCATACCTGAGCGCGCAGAGCAACCATATGGTTGATTTATTATTGAAGCCACCTCTTTCTTAAGGTTCTTCCCAGCTCTTTCGCAAAGTCATCACAACCACATCAGCAACCTTCCGACCCAAATCTTCTTCCACACTTGGAGGCACCCTTTATTCAGGAGATAAAAAAGCCAAATGGAGGTATCTTTCCTCCTCACAACACTGGACACAACACTCTTGGAGGAATCCTGCGACGAACCCCCATAACTAAACCTAACTGCAGGGAAACCTAGTTAGGTATCATTGTTTTTTTTTTTTTTAACTTATTTATTTCTGATTTCCGTGCAGAAACAAGCACATACGAAAATGGAGGCTGGAAAATGAATAAACTCTGCATCCACATATGAATATAAACTTTTCGGGCACGAGGAAGAGACCGCTGCACTGGAGATGTGAAAAGAGTTGCATCATCTATGGATATGCTTTCACCTCCCTTACTTAAAGCAAACATATTTCAGATTTGCGTATCTCCATGGCAGCATCTTACATTCTGAACATTCTTGAGCAGACTGGGCATTCCATCATCAAAATTCACTGCAGAAGGGCTGATCTCGAACGGAGTCTGCAAACTGTTTAGGGCCTTTCTGTGGGAGGCTCTTGTGCTGCTCTTGGGTCCCATAGGCTTCTTTGGCCTCGTGGACATCATTAAAAATTTTCATTTCATTTCATCCAAAATGCATACCATTTGCAAAACAGTAAAGATATGTATAGCGCATGACTCATCCACGCACGTGTAAAGTAACCGTTTCATTTTGCTTTTTTGTTTTTGTATGTCGCTTTCCTTGGGAGTGGGCCATTAAAAATGTATTTCCCTTAAAAAGAGCAGCCCGTCAAAAATATATTTCCCTTGAAAGGAGTGGGATAGTAGATGAAGTGGCAGTGTTGATTGGTTTGTTTCTTTGGGTTTTGGTGGTTTGTGGGTGAGGTAACAATAATATAGTTGGAGGTAAGTATATGAACTTGAAATGTTAGTGGATGATTGATTGGTTTCTTAGTTTAGTTTTTAGTGTTTTTGAGACTAGGGTGATAATAAATGTATAGGTGGTGAAGGTGTTGGTTGGATGGGAATTGGATTTTACAAGATGGGGTGATCTTGTTAGTCCCTGCCAAGGGAATTATAGGCGAGGCTTGTTTCTTAACTAGTTAATAATAACTTTGTTTTTAACAAATTAGCATTGAACTTTTTTTCTTATTTGACAAATATTTGTATATTGTTAAAATAAACTTGCAAAATATATAACAAAACTTGAAATTTTTTGAGCGATAAGAGCGATTTTTGCAGTTTCATTATTAGAGTGGCAATCATAGTGGGAGATGGAAAGGGCAGATGAAAATGGCATTTCTTGCTAGAGTGAACGTGGTCGGGAAAACTGGGACCATTTACATTTCAACTACAATATATGTGTGTAGTGGCGAGAGAAAACGGTTTTTTTTGGTTTATTCGTGAGAGGTATTTGTCTCCACTCATATTCTGTGGCAATTAGTTCTTTTCTTCGGGTCCTTCCATGCCGAAATTATGATAGAGCCTTATTTCTTAGGTTTTTGCTTGGATTTTTGTATTGTTGTTCAAGTACATTGATTGATGTCTCTTATTAGTTATAGGTTGTGATTAAGAGGCTTATGACAAATGTTCCTTTTGGAGTTCTTTTATCAGGGGGCCTTGACTCATCCTTAATTCATGCGGTTGTTGTTTGTCATTTGAAAGAGACCAAGATTGCTAAACAATGGGGAGCACAACTCCATTCCTTCTCCATCGGTTTAAATGTTTTCTAATAGTCTTCACTAATCCTTTTTTTTTCCTAATTTCATTGAACTATCTTTTATCCTAATGATTCTCATAATAGGACATGGGGAATACCTATAAAAATAAGGATGGTGTTGTGAGAGGGGTCCTGAATAAGAACTAGTAGTGGTAGATTCTAAAATTAGGGGCTAATATTTAGAAGTCTATAAGCACACATGTTTTGAACTGGTGTGAAAAAGTTTGAGATGGTCCATTTATAAATAAAATGTTCAATAGTTGTTCAAGAATTATATAATTTTATTTTTCTTTTCGACTTTCACACTTCATAGTTCACACTATGTTGTTTATCGTGGGTTTTTTGAAATCACCTGTTTAATGTTCAAATTTAATTGGGTAATATTCAATTTTGCAAACATTTCCACTCTCTACAGGACCCAACATCAAGCTTCTTTGCTTACACCAAAAATATTAAGTTTGTAGGTTTTGACTGTTTCTTGGCATTTATTACTACTTTCCCTGCCTATATTGGTTCTCATTCCTCCAATATGTTCCTCACTAGTATTGACCTTTCAGTCCTCCAATTTGGCAAGCTATAGCCTGAAATATAAGGTTGCGGCGAGGGTTTTAGAGTATGTTTATTAAAATGAAAATTATGACAAACATCCTAATAGTGAGCACATTTTCGAATTCAAAGAGAACAGTTGAACAAATTCATGAGGGCTTAAATTTTGTCATAATTTCTACTATTCATGCTACCAGAAACAAGAAGCTGAAAAAGTACATTAAATTCTAGAAGTGCATGATGTCCCTCTATCCCAATGATGCCAGTGGGATATACTCCATCACTTACGTTCTCTAAATCTTAAACTCAATATCAATCCCATACAAAGACAAGAAACTTGAATAAAACTGTGTAATATCTTCATATCTGTTAATCGCAAATGTTATAGCTTGTCTTCGAAAGGGCCTGAAATCCTAATTATCTTTGTTTGACAGGACACATTTTCATAATGATAGTGGCTCCAAAAAAATTTCAAGCTCCACTTGACTCTTCCAAGCATGAAAGATGATAGTATTATTTCTTTCAATTTCAAAGGGATGATGAGATTCTAATTATGGATGTTGGACCACCCCAATAATCCACGGTGGCATAAAAACAAAAATTCAAACAAAAGTCCAGTTTGTGGCCTAGTTGGCCCATATTTGGGATTCCAACAAAATAGATGTAATGGCAAATGATTCTACCTAAGACAAACAAATGTGATGTGGAAATTTGCTTTTAGACAAAATCAATGAAGAAAACCTTTGTTGAGTTTATTTTAAGTGCAAGAACAAAGACACAACTATGATAGCAAAGGGGAATGCTATACTTGAACAAATTTTCAACCTTAAACAACCTTTCAACAATAAAAATCAAAAGCTATAATTGGGTTGCACCAAACACTTGGATATCATTTGGTCATATAGCATAATCCTCCAAAACTTTGCTCTCAACACTAAAGAAATGAAGACATGATAGGCCATTAAATTCAATAGGGGTAGCAAAAATAACATTTGTGGGGAACACTCTTTCATTTCCAAAGCAAGTGTTTAGGCTTGGGGAATTGAATCATAGGATTATATAACAAACATTAAATTCTAATATATTGGTAGAAACAAAGGATATTTTGATAGCTTATACCTATGAAGTCCTATTTGATTTGTTATCAGCAGTAAGAAAATAGGGTATAATCAATTGAATTCCTGTTAAGAGTTGTATGGTGTGGAATAGTCTTTGTTTTCAATGAAGGGAAAACTTCTTGAGAAAAAATTACTGGAAAAATACAAGAGTTTCCTTACAACATATCTCCAATGTTTAATTCTGCAAGTACCTATTAATTTCAATTAGTTGCCAATGGTGCACAAGTAGGGGTTTGGTCTATATATTAAACTATTATACAATAAGAGATTAAAGTTGTACAACGAATAATTGTGGAGTATTCCTAAGTGACATGACCACCTTTAAGCTTTGAAATATTTAACTTTGTTTGTTCCCTAGATAAATCACTTTAGGTTAATTTGTTTAAATGCGAAAATTGTGATATTTAGAATCTGTTCAGTGGGGAATTTTCTTTTTATCATACAAATCTATGCTTACAATAGGCTCATGGGCTACAAATTTGGCATTTATATATTTGATGAGCACATGACATGCTTTTGCAGCAAGCTTCTAAAATATGTTTCCAATAAATTGTAGATCATAGTCTTATTCTTTTGATCTGTAAATGCCTACATTCATATGAGTTACAACACCACAGCTCCAAGTGGTCTAGGTTTTTTTACAACATCAAAAACTTGACATAAGATTTTAGCAATATATTTTTGTTTTCTTGGGTTTTAGTTATCTATGTGTTCAATGATGTGACACATCTACCTTTTCTATAGTGCCTATTCTTTCAAAAGAGCTTCCTTTGTCATCAAATAACTTTGCATTATGGATCCCATGAACTTTAGCAACATGAATCCATAAAGCACTCATAACAAGCTCAACCAATAACTGTGTAGTATATGGTCTCATATTTGGTAGTATGCATTCGTGCAATTTAATGTGATTTCACAACGAAACATTTATAGGTGATTATTTTGGACATTTGAGCACAAGTAACCATTGTAGAGTGTCTGAACCATTGTATCTTTAATACAAAGTTGAAACTGATGTATGTTTATGAAAGTTCATAATGTGTTTAATTTTCCTATTTTGTAGAAGGTGTGCATTGAAAAAACAACAAAAGCATCTACAAACATACTTCAACAGCATATAAAGTTTGACAAGTAACATATTACATCTTCTTCTTTTTTTTCATATTTCTAGTGTGTTTTTATATAGTACATAAAATGTTAGAAAAAAGTGAACCAAAAAAATCATTGCATACTATCATAGATGTAGAAAGTTATGAATCAATGAATAGAAATGAGTTCTAAGTTTTCCAAAACACCCCAACATGGCTGCATCCATCCATTTACATACCAGTAAAATGTATTAAAAGTATCTTGAAAAGAAGCCTCAAAGACAAAATGCATGGTTGCACTTGATTCAAGCTCTTCTTGCTTTCAATCAAAACATAAAGGATTGTCCATTTACATCTTCGTAAGATGTCCATCCAAATAGCAGATTGTCCATCTAAATGACAGTTTGTCCATGTAAATGATAGCCAGTCCATCTAAATGGTAGTCCTTTCATTGGTCATCTTTCATATGTCTTGTGAATGTTCTTTCTTTTGGAGTTTTTTTACCCCTTTCATATTGTCATCCTTCAATAAATCTTTTGATGCAATTGTAAGCAATGTTGGTCAAGGTTGCAAGATATGTGACCCCCATCCCCTAGTATGCGTAGTGGCATACTTGGTACAAATACAGGTATGGAATGGCCCAGATATGGCCTGGAAATCATGCCTGCCTATACCTAGAATTAGGTTAATTTTAGAGTTGTGTCAGATACATTTGGATAGGTGTTTTGAAAATTTGTATCATTTCTAGGTAAAAGCATATTATTAACTATTCTTATCTGAATTGACACCCATATCTATGTCGTAAGATTTGAAACATTTACATTTCTTACTATTGTTGACCCTCAAGCTTCAAGTGCAATAGCATGATAGAAAGCAAGATTGAATAGCCTCAAGTTCTAGAGACTTAAATAAACTTTTCATTGAAATGGATGGTTCCACCATTGCATAACATTGTTATGGGCTCAATTTTTAATTTTCAACTGTTGTAAAAGCTAGAGTAGAAACTCTAGGTTTGTGAAATAATGAATATGATCTATAGAAACAAAATTCCTTTTGTAGCCTGAGAATGTTGCAGTTTAATGAAAGATCTAATTGCTTAAAAATGCAAAATAAACATAACTATTGAAACATCCATTCAGGCAATACATAGAAGAGAAGAGACCTTGAAAACAAGGTGTTATTGTTAACTGAGGTGAAAAATGTGTTTAATGATGTGTCACATCTACCTTTTCTATAGTGCCTATTCTTTCAAAAGAGATTTCTTTGTCATCAAATAACTTTACATCTCGGATCCCATGAACTTTAGCAATATGAATCCAACTTGAAACCAATAACTGTGTACTATATGGTCTCATATTTGGTAATATGCATAGGTGAAATTTAATGTGATTTCATAATGAAAAATTTGTAGGTGATTATTTTGGACATTTGAGCACAAGTAACCATTGTAGAGTGTCTGGACCCTTTTATCTTTAATACAAAGTTGAAACTGATGTATGTTTATGAAAGTTCATAATGTGTTTAATTTTCCTATTTTGCAGAAGGTGTGCATTGAAAAATAACAAGAGCATCTACAAACATACTTCAATAGCATATAAAGTTTGATAAGTAACATATTACACGTATTTTTTTTAATATTTCTAGTGTGTTTTTATATAGTGCATAAAATGTAAGAAAAAAGTAAACCAAAAAAATCATTGCATACTATCATAGATGTAGAAAGTTATGAATCAATGAATATGAATGAAGAACAAACAATAGACGTAGTATTGAAAAACAATAAACTTTTCAGGATAAGTCCATTTGTATATAACATAGGGGATTGTCTTTTTTACTCTTTGCAATATTTGTTACATATGCACTTCACTTCCGTAGAATTACGAAATGGTATGATTGATTATTTTCTAAAATGCCTAGCAAAAAAGGACCCTGACACTTTATTTTTATTTAAAGATATGAGCTAGATCCTGAAACATTAAAGGAATTGTATGGAATTTCTAATGTTAATACATACTTACAATGTATGCACCTATTTGCGGTTAAAAAACCAAATTGTAAAGAGTATGGCCTTTGGGGTGACTTATTTTGTATTAAATGGCTAGCAAAGTGGTTAGATATCCAAATATGTATTTGGTCATCAACTAGAAAAGTAAAGTACTTACATTTCAATGAAAATTCAAAAAGTACAACATATTCTATTTTGTTCCATGATGAAGACCGTTTGAATGGACATTTTGAACCATTTGTTTCCAAAAAAAGAAATCCATTCGAACAACATATTAACCAATCTAAACACTCAAAAATAATTAGTAACTTGAGAAAACAAATTGTTGAGGATAAGTCAACAAATTCAATGTCCAAGTTCTCTAAATATGCATTATCAATACCAAATTTTGCATTGGATAATATCATAGATGTAGAGAACTATGAGTCAAGAAAGACACATGGAGATATCTCAATTGACACAGTATTGGAAGACAATAATCTATTAAAAATAATCCCCTTTGTATAAAATGTAGGCAATTGTCTTTTTGACTCATTACAATTACTATTACATATGCGATACACATCTTTTGAACTAAGAAATGGAATCTGAATTGATCATTTTCTAAATTATCTAGCAATCGATGATCCTAACACTTTGTTTTCACTTGAATATGAACTAGACTTGCAAACACTATTCAAAATGCATGGCATTATGATGTTAGTACATATCTACGACGCATGCGACTATCTACAGTTCCAAAGCCAAGTTGTAATGAGTATGGCCTTTGGGGAGACTTGTGTTTGTATTAAATGGCTATCCAAGTGGTTAGATACTCAGATATGTATTTGGTCTTTAACAAGAAAAACAAAGTACTTTCATTTCAATGAAAATTCACAAAGTACAACCTATTATATTTTGTTCCATGATCAGGATCATAAAAATGGACATTTCAAACCATTTGTGAACAAAAAAATTGAGACACCTGAACAACAAGATCCCCAATCTATTTATATTCTGGAGCAAATATATATTCCCCAAAAAAAATTCTAGAGAAGAAAATAATAGATAGAATGTCTAGATTATGCAAAAATGCATTATCAATATCAGATTGTGGTGACAGTATTTTCAATAGTATTGCAAGTTTGACGAAAAAATAAATATGGCAACCAATGTCTTAGATGCTATATGGCTCAATCCTTTTGAAATGAAATGCTAAATGGAGACAACATAGCAAATGAATGCCTTCAAACATGCTTAAAATTTGAGTTGAAAATTAGTTGTGGTGTCACAAATTGGAAAACATTTATTGCAAAAGTTGGAGAACAATTTGAACAAAGTGAAATTGGAGGATCTGATTTCTGTTTTGAATGGCTATCCTACATTTTGCAAATAAAAATTAAAGTTTGCTCAAAAATTAGTACCATGCCTACCAAAGTATATTGCAAATGTGTACAACCAACAAAAGTATACAATGCCATATGTTACAAAGTCAACGACATGCATACACATTATAAGCCAGGTGAAGTGGAGATAATAATGATGAATGACATTTATCCTACATAGCCAGAAAAAAAAAAAAAAAAACAAAAGCTTAGTATGCACAAATTGAAAGAATCCATTCAAAACAGTAAACAAGTAAAAACTTGCAACTCTACACATCTCACAAAGGGGTTCAACACTGTTCTCCATAACTCACTTCATGAACTAAAACAAGAGATACACAAAAAACCTAAACAAAAGATTAGTATGCACAAATTGAAAAAATCTATTCCAAACAGTAAACAAGTAAAAACTTGCAAATCTACACATCTCACAAAGGGGTTTGGCACTATTTTCCATAACTCATTTCGTAAAGTAAAACAAGAGATACACAAAAAACCTAAAATCCAAAACATACAAAAAGGAGGAAAAAAATCACCAGTAGAATCTTACATGGCAAAAATCAAAGACACACCTAAACATGTGTGTGCAATTTGTGGAAATTGCATTTTAAAAAGAATATTATAAATATAAGCCAACAAACAATGGAAACATATGGGTTAGTTTTATTAAGGACATAAGAATTTTATGGAAACAAAATGCAATTTTTGTAACCACCAATTGAGACAAAACAAAAAACCAATATATGCAACACCATAACATATTAAAACAAATAAGCCACTACAATACACTACTGCACTTTTAGAACTCGAAGAAAGACTAGTGTCCCTTCAACTTGCCTTTGCACAAATTTGGAAACTAGGATTAAAAAGACCTCAAATTGGACTAAATGGAACAATTATCAATGTCCCAACAGGCATGGACATTATACAAACAGTGTTGCCATGCTCCACCAATGAAACATGCATAGTTGCTATTGAATTAAAGAGACATTTGTAATGTAGAAATGCATACCAAAAAGGAAAATTTTGACCAAATGTTATATGAATTCTTTAAATGAATTGTGTAAAACAATGTACAAAATTCAAAATGTTAAATTGAACAAAAAATGGCATCAACATTTGTACCATTTAGAAGAGCATACTATAGTTACCGACTCTTTATCAAGTGATAGCAACAAAGACAATGACACAAATAATTCAATGGAAATGGAAATGGATACCTTGATCCGTGGATTTACTAAGTCAAGAACTGTACATTCAATACAAGACAAAGTCATTGAAATTGCACCCGCTAAAGGAAAACAACCTCTTGGAATATTCCAAGACAAATATGCAGAAGAAATGAATTTTCCAACACTATTTTTCGGAGAACCACATGATGAACTAATTGAAAAGAAAATTTCATACCAAAAAATTGCACAATGGGAATTACAAAATTCAAATCGAACATTTGCTTATCATACCACCAACTTATTTTTCAAAACCATTAAAATTCTAATTGCCCAAGTTTTTTCTACACTATGGATAAGAATTCACAAAGGGAAATTAAAAGGTAGAACCCTACTAGCAAAAGATGTGAAGCACAAACCAAACCTTGAAAAAATATTGCAATAAGATATTGGATATGTAGATTTCAAAAAAATAAGAAATTCCAGACTATTTGCAACACCTGAAAGAGAAATATTTTCGCAATGATACGACAGTTAGGACCACCTACTTTTTTGTAACTTTCACTAGTGCAAAACAAAACTGGGAGCCATTAAAAGAAACATTGAAAGAATTGTACATCTCACACAAAAACAAATCAACAAAAAACCAACAAGAATTGCTTAATGAAGTTGACATTACCTATTTGATTAAAAAGGATCCAACCACTTGTACTCACTATTATAAACATAGAATTAATGCAATGAAACAATTAATATGTTTAGATGAGACATTTTTCGGAAAGGTATTGGACTACTTTTCAGTTACAGAATTCCAAAATCGAGGAAATGAACATGACCATTTCATGCTATGGGTTAAAGATGCACCTATTTATGGAAAATATACTAATACTAGTATTGAACATTTTGTAGACAGATACATAACTTGCAATACTAAAACTTTAAATGAACAAATGGCTAAAATACATATACATCACCATACTAAACAATGTGGCAAGACCAAAAAAAATGTCACTTTGGTTTTCCACAACCACCAATGAAAACAACAAGAATTCTTGAACCATGCATTGACGAAAAAAGAAACATGTGTTTGGCTGAAAAACTTAGATCCACTTTAGAATGTTCAAGTTATGATAGTTGTACATCTTATGAGGATTTCCTACTGAACATAAGCATGGATGAAGAAGAATACATATTAGCCATACAATCTACGTTGCTTAGACCAACAATGTTTTTGAAAAGAAAGCCAACTCACATTTGGAACAATACATTTTGTAAAAAAATCCCTCATCTATGGCAAGCAAATACAGATGCACAATTTGTTCTAAATGCATATGCTGCAGCAATGTACTGTAGCTCATACATGACAAAATGCAATGCCTCAATAACAAATGCATTTAACAAAATACGCACAGAGCACAAAGAACATAACATTGATGCAATTAAAATGATAACAAAACTTGGCAATGCTTTGCTCAATCTACAACAAATGTCTACTTAGCAAGCTGTACACATTGTGCTTTCACTTCCTCTTAACTATAGTTCAAGGAAATGCATATTCATAGACACATCAACTGCTGAAAACCGTACATTTATTTTGAAAAATTCCACACAACTGAAAAATGAGCCAGATGATTCACAAAATGTTGCTTGTAAAAATTTAATTGACCATTATATTGCACGTCCTCAAATATTGGCAAATGTTTGTCTAGCAGAATTTGTTGCAGAATACAGAACAGGAAAAGGACAATTAAAAAAAATAAAGAGACCACAAATTATTCGATATATAAGATACAATAAACATGTTGACATCGAAAACTATTATAGGGAACAACTTTTACTGTATGTCCCATTTTCCATAGATGAAAACATGTTGAAAACAGGCTTCACAACATGGGAAGAGGCTTTCATTGCTAAAGAAAAAATAGTAAAACTTAATCAAGCAAAGTACACATACCATATAAATGAGCTATGGGGTGATTTGGACAATGCTATTAATGATGTCAATATTGAAAACGAGAACTATACAGAAACAAACAATGTTCACAACTTGAACAATGATTACAATGAACAATACAATTTGCAATCGGATTTAGACACATTGAAACTTAAATTCTACAACAAACAAATCAAAAGGCCATTTGAAATTGCTAAGCATCCAAACTTAGCTGACAACACAGAATACTACAATCTTCGAAGAATGCTAAACAAAGAGCAACAAGCCATAGTAAAGGACATACTAGTAAAAAAACAAAATAAATTACTTGAACCATTGTATTTGTTTCTAACAGGAGGTGCTGGAACAGGAAAGACATTCACTGCCAAAGCTATATACCAAGGCCTACTACGTATATACAATAACTCTATTGATAGTGACCCAGATAAGATAAAAGGCTTGTTACTTGCATACACAGGTAAAGCGGCTTACAATATTGGAGGCACAACTTTGCACTCTGCACTTTTCATACCATTTAACAAATCCACTACTATTCCATTGAGCTCAGACAAATTAGATATATTGACAAAAGAATATCAACAACTGCGTATTATCCTTATTGATGAAATCTCATTAGTTGGAGTGAGACTCTTGCATTGCATAGATAAAAGATTGTGTGACATCATGCAAACACCTACTAAATATTTTGGTGGTTTAGACATTATTTTTTGTGGTGATTTCTATCAAGTAGAACCTATACATGACTGTCCAGTGTTTCAAACTGTAAAATTAGACACCAAATTAGTTCCATACAATTTATGGGAAAACATCAAATGCTATACCTTACAAACAACTATGAGACAAAAAGATGAAATCTTCATCAATATTCTTAACATAATATGAACAAACTCTCAAATAGACAATGAAATAGCATACCTGAATAACAAATGCTTACGTCCTACACCTACTGATCCAACATTTCCATTTCTTTTTTACAAGAGAAAAGATGTTAATGCACACAATCAAAAAATATTATTTTCTTTACCTGGACAACTAATAACAATCAATGCAATTGATGAACGGGATAATTCTATTAATGTAGAACAATTGTTCAAAAATAATACAAACCTAGTAGACCAAATTATGTTAAAAAATACATATTAGTTGAGATTTACAGTGGAAACTATGATACACAAGATGGCCTCATAAATGGATCAGATGGAATATTCAAAACATATACACAACATGCTGACATGGACATTATATGGATTGAATTCAATGATCGTCTATAGGAAAAGCTCAAGCTACAAAACTATCACATTTAAACCAAACATATATTAACAATGGATGGGTACCAATACTCTGAGTTGCCAAACCAATCCTAAAACTAAATTCTCAACAAAAGAATATTGTTATGAAATAATTTCTAGTACAATTAGCATGTGCTCAAACAATACATAGATCACAAGGGCTTACAATGCATGGCCTTGCATTTGAACCATTAGGTGTACACCAACATGGGTTAACTTACACAACTCTTTCCCACACATCAACAATTGAAACACTATTTTTGTTAAGCCCTCTAACAACAAAAAACTTTAAAGTAAAAAGAGAAATCATAGATGAAATGACACAGTTATAAATAGTAGCTAAGTGGACTCTTCAAAATGACATACATTACAAAACTCAAACATCATGTATTACCATATCTACATTAAACACTCGTCATTTCTAGCCACACAAATAAGACATTGCACGTGACAAAGATTTAATGTCATCGAACATTATTTGTCTACAAGAGACATATTTGGAAACATCGATAAGAAATGATGCATTATCCATATATAATTGCTCTACAACATACCATATACATGGGATAATGACTTGCACAAAAAAGCATATACAATATCAAATGAAATTCCACTTATAGAAGATAATGTTGAACCAATATTGAGTACACTGATATTTACTAAACAAAGCCTTTATATTTGTAATATCTATGCTAGACCGGCAACATCGCTTACAAACATTATAAAAATTGTTAACAAAGCAATGACTATTGCTTCTACTGGAAGCCTTATTTACATTGCAGGCGACTTCAACATTGACATTTCCAACTCAAAAAAATTAGAAATGCTCAAAGAGAGCATTCAAATACACAATTTGCACTTATTACAAGAAAATATAAAACTTTTGTCAAGGACCATTATTGATCATGTGTGGACAAACAATTATGCAAATACAACAAAAATTCAAGATGTGAATCGTACTGGACAGATCATGACACTCTTCTATTTCATGTTGCCAACATTGTCTAGCCATGCTCTAAATCCTGGAAAAGGTAATCATGTACAACAAATTTATATGACAAAAGATTCTACTGTCTACATACATTAACTCTTACTAAAAAAATAGTACTTGAACTCATTAGTTATACTATTATGTAGATCATTATTCATATAATGAAAAATAAAAGAAATATTGTTTTGTAGGTGACTTTAAATCATGAACATTGGGCAAAAAAAAGTATCTATTGCAATACCTGCAAAAGCACAACAAGGGAAAACTAAAGAGTAATTTACATGGACAACATACATAATTTATTTTCTTTAACAAAATATCCTCTTGAAAAACCATACTTCATTAACACATTTGTTTTGTCAAAGGCAATTGGACATGATTAAAATTAACAACACTCCAGCAACAATTGTCCATACAACTAATATTACATTGGACAAAAGGTATTTATACTTTCCAAAAAATAATTACAAAACAATTTCCAAATATATAAGGAATATATCTAAATGTAATAGGAATAACACTACTTTAATAATAACTTACTATACAAGTAAAAAATAATGTATTATGCAGTTTTTTCATAAACATGGAAATTAGTGAAGAAGACCTTGATGTAGATGATCTTGATGAATCTTTCTTTGTACCTGAAAAAGAATGCATAACAAAAGGGTTAGACATGTCATTCCTTCCAAATTAGTTAAAAATTAAGTAGTATTTTCCACAAATTACATGACTAAGAATTGCATTTCTTGCTACAGTCGCTTGGAAAGCATTGACTAAATAACACTTCTCCTATGAGAATGACCATTCAAAGCAACAAAGAAAGGTATTAATTTTTAATAGTCTTCTTTTTTAGCAATTTTTGTTAATAAGCTATGTATATACAAGTACATTTTCCATAGATTTCTACAAACACCAACATACATAGTGAAAAAACTTTAATTTATATTCACACAATTGAGAATAGCATACATTTTTTGTAACTACATAAGAATGCATAACAAAATGGTGAGAATTGTCAATTCTTCCAAATTAATGAAATGTTAAATAGTAATATCCACAAATTTCATGACTAACAATTTCATTTCCTACTACAGCCATTTGGAAAGCATCGAACTGAAAATCACATCTCCTACCACAATGACTACTCAAAGCAGCAAAGAAAGGTATTAATTTTTAATAGTCTTCTTTTATACCAAATTTAGTAAAAAAGCTATGTATATGGTTCTCCATTTTCCATAGATTTCTACAAACACCAACATACATAGTGAAAAATCTTTAATTTATATTTGCACAATTGAGAATAACGTGCATAAATTTTTCTATTCTTCAATTTTGACAACTATAATACATGTTTACAACATATAATTAACTATACAATTCATTTTTACAGCCTAATTTCCACAAACCCAAAACCTAGTACAATATTGGAGCTTTGCACAAAACAAACTAGTTTTGTATTTGAAGGAGATGTCCTTGTTGTATATGGTCCTGCTTCTACCAAGTACAACAACACCCAAAGAAAGGCATAAATAGTACATGTGGATCTCGTAGATTGCAATGGTCAAATGACTATAATTGTAAACATTAGCAACAATCTGATAAATACATTCTTGCCTCGTATGTTTGTTTGGTCTAGCATTTGCATCACCAACTTTTTAATCAAGACTAAAACTCCATATGAAAGAGGTGATGCAGATTGTTTCCTTGTCTTAACCAATAGAAACATAGTTGAAAGTGTGCCAATTATTTACAAAAACCGTAGATTAACTCTAGACATCATTATCTCCCAACTAATGCAAGCAAACTGCAACTATTCTGTTGGTTCATTTGGAGCAATAGGGGCATCTTGTCATTTGAACAAAAACTAGTTCGAAGTGCATGTCAAAGACAAAGATCTCCAAGAAGACATGACAACTGTACATATATCTAACCATCTATGTTTTATTTTCATATTCAACTTTACTTATGAACTTAAATTCATTAACAATTTTCTTTTGTAGGTTGTTATCCCAAGTGCCAACATAGATTTATGTGCATATTTACAACAAATGTTTTCAAAAATAGACATGCCAAGTTCCTCTTTTTCAAAAATGTTGTTAGAAATGGTCCATAAGGAACAAACGTAATGCACACAACGCAATCAAATTTTTTTGAGGAGCTTAGTGATGCATGCAAAAGAGCATAGTTGTAAACTATTGCAAAATGCAACATTCAGACAAAGAGCACAAAAAATAATAATTTTATTTTTACATTTATATAACATATCTATTAAATTATTTTAGTTCCTTACAAAATACATAACAAGTTATTTTTATTCACAAGTACTTGGCACACTCAAGCCAAAGAATGTCCACTTACCCCCCTTCGAAGCTTGTTGTAGCATGTGTCATCACTCCATGCTACTTGAAAAGTCTCTTGAAAAAGGATTTGCCAATTGCACGTATTGCAAAAGAACCACTCAACTTTCCTACCATCACAATTTGGCTTGCACATTGTATAGGAAAGAAGGAAACATTGACTACTGCTTAAATGGAGACCTCCTTAAACAAATTTTACCAAAGCTTACAAAAATCACATATGAGAAATATAGAGATGATATTTCGCCTACAATGTTCTTGTTACACAAATTCCAACCGCAGGGAACTTTTACACTATCTGTTAACAATTTCATTGTGAAAATTGTTCAACAATGACTGTCTTATTGTTTCCACAAATTGCACTTTCACAAACAATCTACCATACTGGACTACAAATTTCTATATGTAAATAAGTAATTTTTTTATGTTTGATTTTTGTACACTTGCATGATATGTTCTATATTATGATCTTTCCTTGTGGAAGGTGCACCCTTTGCACTAGGGGGCTCAATGAATATGCTAGTTTACTTTGTGTGATCCTTTAGGAGCTACACATCTTTTTTTTATCTTTTCTCCATTAGACAATGATAGAACTGTTAATTTTAAAGACACTAGTTGAATAGGGCTATGTAACCATGCCCATTTTCAATTTTTGCTGACTAATGCTAAGATATGTTTTTCTCCAATCTATACCTTTCAAGCATTGAATAATAGTATTTCTAACCTCGATGAATTTTTTGCAGCAATTGATTGACAAAAGTTTAAAATCACCAATCCTGTACACTTTTTGACTAGCAATAATACAACTGAGGTAGGTTGGCTAAATAGTTCCAAGACAATCAATTGGCCAGGAGAATTAAATGCTATGCACTATGATGCCCCTGCATCAAATTTTTTGGCTGATTGATTAGGGGTTCCATGTTGTCAACACAGGTCCTTTTTATGCTACACCGACCAAAAATATTTTCCCTCTCAAGTTCCTGCTCAATTCATTGGGCTAGTATTCTTGTTTCCCTTGCTAGGCTTCTTTCACCACATGCTTAATATGAATCTTTACCCTGCACGCTCTTTGATTTCTTGATTTTTGTTTTAACTTTGAACATTATTGTAAGCTAAATCCCCACATGCTCGTCCACTTTTTTATTTTGTTACGAAATAGATTTCTTAATTGCAGTTCAATCTCGCAGGTCCTAAACTGAAGCTGCCATAGAAATAGTCTAATTGTTAAGAATTTTGTTGAAATTGGTCATAATAAACATTTTGAGCAATATTCATGAAGACACGTGATACAAGGGCCAATTAGGGACAATAATTTGGCAAAATACCCAAAATCTAATATGTGGCCTTTTATGGGCATGAATCTAGGATTGTTGATCATCATTTGAAACCATTGAATGTATCAAACTTGAAAACCTTGGATTGTGTACAATATGTTGAAAAGGCACAATAATCTGTTTGCTAAAGTTTGATCTTTTTTATTTTGGAAAATCTAGAATTAAAAAAAAATCTTAATTTTTTGGATAACTAAATTTTTGTGTCTTGAGGAATTTCAAGTTGTTACATTTTAAGGTTCAGTTGCAGTTTGGTTTATATGATGCAACACTAAAACTGTTAATTGGAGTTTAAATTTTTAGTTGTGGTTTTCTGAACAATAGTTGCAGTGAATGATAGTTAGTTGCAATTCAAAACTTATCAATTGTGGTTTTACTATTTTCTACAATTGTGGTTAATAGAGGATAAACTTGAGTTTTGATAGTTTCAAAGGGGATTTTGTGTTATTTGATTGAAATTTTTGATAGAAAACAAGGAAAACAATCTAAATATAGTCTAAAAACACTTGGTCTGGTCTAAAAATGTCCAAAAGTATGTTCGCAATGTGTGTGTTCTTGAGGTTATTCACCTCAAATTTCCACTGGTATAGCACATATCAAATACAATATCACACATAGAAAACACTTGTCTATCCCTAAAGGAAATGGCCAATGCCGACACTCTTAGACCCACTATAGGAATCTCCTTCAACACAATGGAGGGACACCATTTCGGGTTATGTATCACATTTTTCCTATGATGGTGGATGAGTAGGGACCTCCTGCTATGGAAGGATGTTGCAAATCACCCTCTCTGTGGAAAGTCACAAGCTCAAAAATCAAGTAACTTATGCAAGCCAGGGATTTTCGTCTCACTTCAAAGGGAGCCAAATGTTGGGCATAAAAATCTTATGGGTGCGATGCTACACCCCTACACTAAGAATGTCGCCAATACTCAATCACAAGGGTGGCTTCTAACTAGTTTGTTTCTTAGTTGCTGCTCGGGGACACGACACCTTGCGAGCGTCCAACAAGCCACTTAAGGATTTAATCACTCCTACTAGGGGCTCTTATACATTTTACGGTAGTACCCAATTCTAAATGACATTGTATGACTAAGACCTACATACCATGAGGACTTGATAGTTTAGTCTTATCCATTTATATACCATCCCGAGGGAAAAACTGGTTGGAGTCACCTTCAAGTTCTCCTTTCAAATGTGTCTCTTAGGTAGGCCCCTCTAAGGGTAAACAAAAGCAAGACAAAAACAATGCCTTGGAATCTCCAAGATCAAGCTAAGTGCGAGGAGAGAGCATAATGTGTTTGCCTTACGCTAGCATGGTGTTCATTTTAGCCTCAAAATCAAATGTTTGGTGTGAGAGTGTAAATGCCAAGAGGTGTTTTTGATTCCCAAGGTCACAATAGGTGTGAGGGAAGAGCATACACACCTTGTAACAAAGACAGTAAAGTAGTGATTCTTTTTATCCCCAAGATAAAATGTGAGAAGGCACACTAATGCAATTTGTTGGTTCTTTTTAGCTCAAATGAGTATATGATGCAAATTATTTTTAATCCCAATGAGTGATATATGCAGATTGTTGTAAATTTTAAGCCTAAATGAGTGACATATGTAGATTTTGGTTCATTTTATCCTTATGAGTGATATATGCATATTGTCATAAATTTTAAGCCTAAATGAGTGACATATGCACATTGTTTCTCATTTTATCCTTATGAGTGAAGATTTGTAACACACAAGCAAGATAATTCTAAACTAAGTAATCAAAAGATAGGGCAACAAAATTTTGTTTCAAAAGAAATAGTTTCGGAACTCCCTCCAAGATTAATGCCACATGCTGCAAATCAAACATCAATAGCAGAAAAAAACCCCTACTCTACTGAATGTAAATAACAAAAGTTGAAAATTCTAAATGAAACCCTAAATTTAAAATAAACAAACAGTTGCGACTCACAGTTGTATCATAGGAAATAACGAATGCGTCATTCGAAATAGCGACTGTGTTGTTTGGATGTGGTAAAGTCTCTATCAATTGTGTTGAACCCCTAATCACTTGTGGTGAACCATCCTAAAGTTGCAAACGAGAGACTAATATGATATGGTTAGGGGGTTAGACTATGAAAACCAAAACTAGAGAATGTAAAATGCATAGAAAGCTTGAGAAATCAATCAAATTCAAAATGTGCCCTAGTCTAAAGCAGTTGTGTCACACAAAGACATGGTTGCAGCTCACTGTCAAAGTTAGTTGCATCGTTTTAGCCTGTAGTTGCATTGTTCCATACTTGTAACCTGCAAAACTAAAAATTTCATACAAAAATCTACAAAATTCGTCCTTTCATGTCAAGATCACCAATGTAATCAGGGTAAATTTAAAGGTAAAGTATTAAATCAGTTAAACTAAAAACCTAAGACCCTAATCAAGCAATGAAGAACAAATAAACATGAAAACATAAAACAATGCAACAATGTTACCCAATATCTTCATGCCATCAATGCTTCACCTCCATTGTCCTTCTCCATTTTGCTAGAATATGATTGATGCCCTTAGATCATAAGTATGCAACAATAGCCTATGTCTGTGATAGTAAAATATCGAAGATTAATTGTATCTTAAGCATAAAGTCTAGATAGCATAAGATTGGATCCTGAAAATGACAAAGGTAGGCACTTTTTATAGAAAAGACAAATTTGAATGAAGAATCGAGATTAAATGATTTTAATTTCAATCAATGAAATTAAATGAGACAAGACATGATAAGAATAAGACTGAGAGAGGAACTAAATAATTCTAAAGAATCATTTAGTTTGAAAAGGAAAGTGGAGAGTTAAATAATGGAAACATTAGTTAAATCTTAGATAGAAAAGACAAGTTATCTTTTTGATTAAATAACAATTTTAATTCAAAAAGTGGGAGAAAAGGCAAGTCATTAATTAACTAAAATTTAATTAATTAATGGTAGAAAAGGCTATAATGACTAATTAAATAATTGACATAATTATTTAATTATAGTAGAAAATGATAAATAATTAAATAAATATAAATTTATTTAATTATAGAAGACGAAGACATTAGAGATGTAATTAAATAAATAACAATTTATTTAATTAATCAAAAGAGGAAATAAAAAGATATAAATGAATTAATTAAATAATCAAAATTATTTAATTAATAGAAGACTTTATGACTTTAGGCAATAATTAAATAATTAAAATTATTTAATTATGAAGGATGAGAGGGAAATTAATAAAGTCGCGGGCCTAGGATAATTTTTAGTGTCTATACTGTCTATATTCACATCGGATATGGTCTCTTGTAAAGCCTTGACTGCTTCTTCCATCAATTCTCTGCTCTTTTGATGTGATTCAACGATTTCTTTCCTTGCAAATACATGAAATGTGTCTCCCAGTTGAAGCTTGTGAATGGAAGTGATTTTGTCCAACTCAACATTGCCTTGATGCATTGGAAACTGCAACAGTTGTGAAGATACAACTGGCTAGAATTTGGGCTGAATGCTTAAAATATTTTTCAAGGAATCTCCAGAGGAGTTGAAGGATTCACCTAAAACCTTGGTTATCTCTACAACCTTCCCTTCTTTTCAACACTTCTAGAGTTTGTTGCATTTTATTTTTCTACTTGTGTATCTCCAGATGCATCCTTAGTCTTGTCTACACTTTCCTTCTTATCCTCTTCTTCTTTCTCCTCATCAACCTTCACTTCATCTTTCTTTTTTAGCTCTCATTCTTCTTTTGCATCAACATTATCATCCTTGTTTTCATCCTCTGTAGTATTTTCAGTGATAACCAGAGGAGTAACTTCTTTGTGTGTTGAAGGAGGAGTGGAGGTGTTTTCCTTTACAATGTCTTCTTTGATCATTGCCTCTTCATCAACCTTTTCTGTCATGTCCTCCACTTCTAGAGTTGTGTGGTCTAATGTAGCTTCTTCATAAATACAACATGCTCATGTTGAGCATCATCTATCTGCATCTCCTCTTTTGCATTTGGTTATGGAGCATTTGTTTCTTCTTCATTTGTTGGTATCATTCCCAAATTTTGTGACTTTCATGCTCTTTTACAATTTCTTGTCTTCTCTTTAACAAAATATTCCATAAATCTTCAGGTACATGCTTAGAAATTTATGCTCTGCATGTACACCTCAAGGACAACTATGTATTTGACTATAGCTTCTATGATGGTAGCCTTGTCTACCTCATCTACATCCTTGTATAAAGTTGTGCCAGTCTCTCGATAGGGAGGGTTGGATGGAAACACTCACTATTCCATGCTTTGGATCTTGTTTAGGAAGACCCTATGGTGTCACACTCCACCACCTCTAACCTATAGGACCTACTACTTGTGTAGACTCCCCTAGTTCACCTTTCCAACCCAACCATCAAGTCATATCCTACCAACCAAGCCAACCTTGGGGCAATGCTTCAACACTTCCTTAGCCCTTAATCTACCCTAAAGGCTAACCTATCCTCAACACTCAATTTGAGATTGTAGGGGTGTAGAAATGTCTTCATTGGCTTCAAACTAACCTCCTAGGGTTCTTGAAGGTTCACCAAAACTCCACCTTTCCATCTTTTTCACCAAACCCTCAACTAGGGTTAAAAAGGCTACTAGCCCTTGAGCCCCTATTAGGCCTCCATCTCTGAGAAAACTGGTCTTTGCTCATAAACTTCCCAAAGGACACCCACTCTTTCTTTAATATTCTTGAATCAAATGAACACCTCTCAAGGATTTGTGAGGTCTTAAGCCTTAACTGACCGTACAATGCTTGAACCTGAAAATGGGCATTTCCTAGGGTTTTTAAGCCACTGTCTGGCTGCTTTCAGTCTGTCAACTTGTTCTCACATCAATTGAACTGATGGAGCCTTATCCTTCATACCACAACTAGGTAAGACACTTACTTACCACCTCCAAAAGGAAATTTTCAAAGAACTTGACCCCCTACAAAATTCTGTGCTCTGCACTTCTTGCCTTCCTAACCGGGCACCATTCTGGCTCGCCTAGGGCAAGATCTTTCCAACAGCTCCTATTTGTTCCCAAACCCTAAGACCTACCATATGTACATACATGGAGTCTAGGCACTGTTCCCAAAGGGCCGTACAATTTGTACGGTGGGAAAGTGGTCTAGCACTCCATTCTTTTCAACCTGTCTGGTTCATACTAGCAACAGGGTGCAAACAAACTATTTACAAACAACAAATGAAAATGAATGAAGGAAGCACAAAAATGACACACAATGCTTGGGAGATTGCTACCCTATGTCTTACATTAAACACAGTAGTAGATTCAATCCATTTAAGCTCTACTTTGGAACAAAAATCAGAAATAACACACAAAACATTGTTTTCCTTTCAATCCACAAAATGTTTCCACAATG
The DNA here is from genome assembly GCA_007258455.2 of Sequoia sempervirens. Lineage (NCBI taxonomy): Eukaryota > Viridiplantae > Streptophyta > Pinopsida > Cupressales > Cupressaceae > Sequoia > Sequoia sempervirens. The sequence continues at coordinate 56,362 of VDFB02354134.1, forward strand.
CCAAAGCTTCCAACCCTGCTCTCAGGTCGAGGCACACCTTAAATAGGGTTCCTCAATCAATTATCTTCTTTGGTCGGACTTATTCATGACCTAATGGCCAAAGTTACAAAATCCACTGTGTTTTCCAACTTTTGCCAAATGTTAGCAACCTAAGCAAGATGAGTTTTTAAACCCACCCATTATTTCCACTTCTTAATCTACTGATCACAACAGATCAAGACTTATTCATAAACCTCAAATTCTATCTAAATGGTCAACATGACCTTCAAAATAATACTTCAAAACAAAATTCAATCTAGACTGCTTAAATGCCTAGTGTTTCCTAGGTGCTCCTGCACCATTCTCCCCCTCCCTGCAAAAACTCTAAGGAATGTGAGGAGAGATCAATGATTCATCAATTCCTTACTTCTTAAACTCAGCTGCATCTACCCAAGTAGCCTCAGATTCATGTTTGTTCTTCCATTTGATAAGATGCTCCATGTACACCTTATGCCTTGTAGATTTCTTCACTCTTGACTCCAAGATTCTCTTTGCTTGTAGCTTGTCTGGAGTAGGTAAGGCTATGTTGCTTACATCCTTTAAGATATCTCTACTGTTATGATCTAATTCATTAACTGATCCCTTATATCTGATCAAATCAGCTACATTGAACACTGGTGAAATCCCTAAATCTGTAGGTAACTCCACCTTGTATGCATTTTTCCCATACTTGGCTAACACTTTGCATGGTCCCACTCTTTTCATTTGCAATTTGGTTGATGTACCCTTCTGCAACCTGGATTTGTTGAGGTGAACCATGACATAGTCTCCTACTACAAATTGCAAATCTTTTCTTGTCAAATCTACCTTATCCTTCAACTTTTGTGTAGCCTCGGTGACTGTCTTCTTTACCTGCTCCTGAATCTCTTTCATGGTCTGAGTGAAGTCCTCTGCATGTCCACTCCTATTCTCCATAGCTCCTAGATCTCTGAGCTCACACACCTCTTGGGTGCATCCCATACACTATTTCAAAAGGACTCTTCCCTGTAGTCCTGTTCACACTGTCATTGTATGCATACTCAGCCTATGATATAACCATGTCCCATGTCTGTCCATACTCCTTAGTTAGGCATCTTAGAAGGTTACCTAACACTCTATTAACCACCCTTTCAGCTTTTTCCATCGGTCTCAGGATGGTAAGCTGATCCAAAAGAAAGGTTGGTACCTAATCTACTCCATAGAGTCTTCCAAAAATGACTCATGAAATTCACATCCCTATCTGATACAATGCTTAAAGGAAATCCACGGATCCTTACAACTTCCTTGAAGAAAAGATGAGCAATGTAACTAGCATCATGTGTGGTCTTGCAAGGGAGAAAGTGACTCATTTTGCTAAATCTATCTACTACCACATAGACACTGTCAAACCCTGTCTTAGTCTTAGGGAGTCCTACAAAAAAATCCATGCTAACACACTCCCATGGTTTGTTTGGAATGGGGAGAGGTTGATACAAACCTGCATTACTAGCTCCCCCTTTGGCTGCCAAGTACAGACTACACACTGCTCCACATACCTCCTGACATCCCTTGGCAACTTGGACCAATAGTAGAACCTTTGCACTAGTTCCATTGTCTTGTTGATACCAAAATGACCACTAAGACTACCATTGTGCTTCTCCTAGATAAGATTCTCTCTCATTGATCCTCTTGGAACACATAACTGATTCCCTTTGAATAAAAATCCACTTTGTAATGTATACTCCGAATATTGACTATGAAAGTGATTCTCAGTTTCACATACCTTATATGCCTTCTCGAAGTCTTCATCCTCACCATAGAGATCCTTGAAACTCTCTATTCCAATGCTCTTTAGCTGTATCTCTTGCACTGTCAGCAATCTCCTGCTTAGTGCATCTACCACCTTGTTCAACTGTCCCTTCTTGTGCTTGATGGTGAAGGTAAAAGCTTGGATGTATTCCATCCATTTCAAATGCCTATTACTCAGCTTCTCTTGTGTGTTGATATAGCTAAGTGCCTGATTGTCAGTAAAGACTACAAACTCTTTGGGTAGAAGGTAATGCCTCGACTTCCTAAGTGACTAAACTAAAGCATATAGTTCTAGGTCATAGGTAGAGTACTTTTCCTTAGCTTCATTGAGCTTTTCACTAAAGAAATCTATAGGCCTGCTTTCTTGGCTTAGCACTCCTCCTACTGCAACTCCACTAGCATCACATTCCATAGTAAACAACTTGTCAAAACTAGGTAACAAAAGTATAGGCTGAGTTGCCACTTCTTGTTTCAGTTTCTCAAAACCTTTCTCAGCTTCTTGAGTCCACTTAAACTTAGTTTTCAAACCACATTTGATTGTGTCTAGGAATGGTGCACATATGCCACTAAAGTTCCGTATGAATTTTCTATAAAATTGGGCTAATCCATGAAAACTTCTTACCTCTGTCCCTGTGGTTGGTGTAGGCCAGTTTAGGATAGCTTCCACCTTGCTTGGATCCATCTTCAATGATCCTTGGGATACTAAAAACCCCAAATACACAAGCTCCTGTGTGAAGAACTCACATTTCTCTAGATTGATGGCTAACTTCTCCTCTTGCAATCTTCTAAGAACGAACTCCACATGTTGTAGGTGTTCTTTTGCTGTCTCGCTAAAAATGAGTATATCATCAAGATATACCACCACAAATATCCTTGTAAAGTCTTTAAGCACTTCATTCATGAGTCTCATGGAATGTGCTAGGGGGCATTAGAGAGGCCGATGGCATAACTCTCCCTCATACAACCCATCATTTTTTCTTAAAAGTTGTCTTCCACTCATCTCCATCCTTGATTATGATCTGATGGTATCCACTCTTGAGATCCAACTTGGTAAAGTAATGAGCTCCTCCAAGACAATCCATCAAGTCCTCAATTATAGGAATAGGGAACCTATAACTAATTGTGATTCTATTTGTGCCCTAGAATCGATTTTATAATCACTTTCCTCCTTTCTTGGTTTGCTAAGACCCAGCGAGTGATGCTTGCACATGGGTTGATGCTCTTCCTAATCAATCCTTGGTCTAACAACTCTTGCACTTGCCTAGCTACTTCTAGGTTTTGATTAGGTGTAAGCTTATAAGCTGCTTTGTTTGGTAATGAGGCCCTTGGTATGAAGTCAATTTGATGACTAATGGCTCTCATTGGAGGTAAGGTTGTTGGTGTCCCATCACTAACTATGTCCTTGTACCTCTCAAGTAACCTTTGGACTGCTTCTGGTATGACTATTTTCTCAGTCTTATCTTCCTCTTTGGATTGCATCATGACCACATATCCTTCACCTCCTTGATGTAGGTTGTTAATGAACTCTTTGCCACTATTCAATAAGACACTAGGGGTCTTTGGTGTCCTTCCTCATTTGATAGTGACTACAGCGGATGTCTTTCCATCCTTCTTGAATGAGATAGTATTTACCTTCCGATCATAGATGGAAACCTCTATCATCTTTGCCATGGTTAAGCCCAATAGAAGATGGCATGCATCCATGGATAATACATCACAAATTAACTTGTCCTTGTATATCAATGGAGAACTCCACCGTTGTCTGCTCATTGACAAGAACACTCTGTCCTTTGTTCAACCATGTCACCTTGTAGGGATTAGTGTGGGGTACCTTTTCCAACTTCAATTTCATCACTGCCTCCTCCAAGATTATGTTGTCAATAGACCCCGAGTCCACTATAACCTTACACACCTTTCCAAGTATTTTGCATCTTACTCTAAATAAGGCTCTTCTCTGTTTTGGCTCTTCCTTGACCGGTTGTCTGATCAGAACTCTACTAAACATCAGATTCTCCCCCACTTTGGATTCAATGTGACTAACCTCTGGTGATTTGACACACATGTTGTCCTCTTGTGCATATGCCACTCTCTTCTCAGTATTTGATGAAGATGCTTTCTCCGGGCACCTATAGGTTGGATGACCCACTTGACCACAATTATAACATTTCATATTGGCAAAGTATGAACTACTTCTGCCTGCTCCTCTTCCTCTATTTGAACCTCCTTGAGGTCCTCTATCTTTGTTATATCCTCCTCTAGAAGTTGTTTCACCTCCATGCTCTGTGAGTTTAGACTCTCCTTGGTTTCTTTGTTCAGTCCCTCTACCTTGGTATCCACCACTATGTCCTCTTTGATCTCTGCCTTTGCCCCTGCTCTTAGAGGCCTGTTCTTGTTTCCTCTTGCTTCTTTCCTCAATCTTTATAGCCAATTGATAGCATTGGTGTACTATCTTGGGACTTAGAAGAGTCATCTCCTCTTGAATGTTCCACTTCAAACCGTTAAGGTATCTAGCCACCTTGAGACTCTCATCCTCTGTCACATTAGACCTCATACAAAGTTTTTGGAACTCCTCAGTATAAGTGTTCACATCTTGGTCTCTTTGCCTTAAACTCTATCTTTTCTTGTGTAACTGAATCTCATAATCATCTGGCATGTATGCTTCCCTCACTTTGGCAACCATTCCTTTCCAAGTTGAAATAGGCTGCTTGCCTTCCTTTTCCCTCTTTGTTTGAATGAACTTCCACCATGTCAAGGCAAAACCTCTTAATCTTGATTTGGCCACCTTTACCTTCTATGCTTTAGTGACTCCATCACATTCAAAATGGTTTTCCATTCCCTCTATCCAATCCATGACTAATTCAGCTTCCATTTTCCCACTAAACAGTGGTATGCCTTCAAGTGCTTTTCCACTCAAAGCCTTCAATGCCTTCAAGAAAGGTTCTTCTTTCAAAATAGGGTCAGGTTCAGGGACCTTATCTTCCTCTGCAACCTCTTCTTTCTTTGGTATCCTTCCTTCAAACTGTACATCATTCAATGCTTGCTCAAGTTGGTCTATTCTCTCCTTCAATAGCCTATTTTCTTCCTCCTACCCTTCAACCATCTTGGCCAACTCTGCATTTGTCACCATGATGGAAGAACCACTAGACTTAGTCTCAGACATACAATAGTCAGTCCCAAATCTTTAACTTGCTCTGATACCAATCTGATAGGGAGGGTTGGATGGAAACACTCACTATTCCATGCTTTGGATCTTGTTTAGGAAGACCCTATGGTGTCACACTCCACCACCTCTAACCTATAGGACCTACTACTTGTGTAGACTCCCCTAGTTCACCTTTCCAACCCAACCATCAAGTCATATCCTACCAACCAAGCCAACCTTGGGGCAATGCTTCAACACTTCCTTAGCCCTTAATCTACCCTAAAGGCTAACCTATCCTCAACACTCAATTTGAGATTGTAGGGGTGTAGAAATGTCTTCATTGGCTTCAAACTAACCTCCTAGGGTTCTTGAAGGTTCACCAAAACTCCACCTTTCCATCGCTTTCACCAAACCCTCAACTAGGGTTAAAAAGGCTACTAGCCCTTGAGCCCCTATTAGGCCTCCATCTCTGAGAAAACTGGTCTTTGCTCATAAACTTCCCAAAGGACACCCACTCTTTCTTTAATATTCTTGAATCAAATGAACACCTCTCAAGGATTTGTGAGGTCTTAAGCCTTAACTGACCGTACAATGCTTGAACCTGAAAATGGGCATTTCCTAGGGTTTTTAAGCCACTGTCTGGCTGCTTTCAGTCTGTCAACTTGTTCTCACATCAATTGAACTGATGGAGCCTTCTCCTTCATACCACAACTAGGTAAGACACTTACTTACCACCTCCAAAAGGAAATTTTCAAAGAACTTGACCCCCTGCAAAATTCTGTGCTCTGCACTTCTTGCCTTCCTAACCGGGCACCATTCTGGCTCGCCTAGGGCAAGATCTTTCCAACAGCTCCTATTTGTTCCCAAACCCTAAGACCTACCATATGTACATACATGGAGTCTAGGCACTGTTCCCAAAGGGCCGTACAATTTGTATGGTGGGAAAGTGGTCTAGCACTCCATTCTTTTCAACCTGTCTGGTTCATACTAGCAATAGGGTGCAAACAAACTATTTACAAACAACAAATGAAAATGAATGAAGGAAGCACAAAAATGACACACAATGCTTGGGAGATTGCTACCCTATGTCTTACATTAAACACAGTAGTAGATTCAATCCATTTAAGCTCTACTTTGGAACAAAAATCAGAAATAACACACAAAACATTGTTTTCCTTTCAATCCACAAAATGTTTCCACAATGCCAAAGCTTCCAACCCTGCTCTCAGGTTGAGGCACACCTTAAATAGGGTTCCTCAATCAGTTATCTTCTTTGGTCGGACTTATTCATGACCTAATGGCCAAAGTTACAAAATCCACTGTGTTTTCCAACTTTTGCCAAATGTTAGCAACCTAAGCAAGATGAGTTTTTAAACCCACCCATTATTTCCACTTCTTAATCTACTGATCACAACAGATCAAGACTTATTCATAAACCTCAAATTCTATCTAAATGGTCAACATGACCTTCAAAATAATACTTCAAAACAAAATTCAATCTAGACTGCTTAAATGCCTAGTGTTTCCTAGGTGCTCCTGCACCACTCTCCCAATATATCATTCTGTAAAATACTGTTAAATAGTGCCTTTAACTGCATGGGGGAATGAGGCCTTACCAAATCTTTTTTATTTGTTCTTTACCTTTGCCTTCTACCGAAGTCTTCTTTGTTTTTGTAGTCTTTTTCTTCTTTGAAGAAACCTTCTTGGCTTCCTTCTTCTTTTAGATCTCATATGGATCTTACACGCTTTTTTTCTTTATCTATCTCCTCTTCACTCTTAGTGTCTATAATGTCAAATCTTCCTCTTTTGGTGTTGGCTTCACCTTATGAAGCATCACTTCTTCTTCTCTGGACCAAGGGTGGTCCCTCTTCTTCCAAATCCTCTTCTTCTGAACTGCAACATTTATGCTAATACCCTTCTCTCTTGTAGCTTTTTGTTTAATTCTTCTCTTGGATGGGGCAGTAGGTGGTGCAACTGTGGTAGTTTTCTTCTTCTCAGCCCTCGTAACTTGCACTATCAGAGGAGATTTCTCCTTTATCGAAGGGATGGCAGTAGCCTTTCTTTTCTCTTCAGTGAGCTGCCTTGTCCTAGAGGACTTCTCAACAGAAGGAGTTGTAGCTCAATCCTACTAGATCTCCTTGAGCTCTAGATCTCCTTGACCTCCTAGATGCTTCAACAACACTTAAATCTACCTTTATTTTATCTCTTTCCCACTGTACTCTTTCTTTTGAAAGACCCATTTCTTTAACATATACATCCACCATCTTATCTACATTCTTCTTGATCTATGGTTTCCTTTGTTCCATGTGAACATTTATAGACTTTTACTCATATGTCTTGTACCTTACTTTAGTTTCATCCTTTGGGATCTTTAGCAAAATGTTAGCAAAGCCAATAATTTCTTGTTTATTGATGTCATATCCCAGTGTCAGGATCCATATTGTCCTTGGTTCTACTACTTCCATCATACAAATTCATCAGTTGACACTAGAAAGGTGATATCGTTGTGATATTTTTCAACCATTTTCCTACGGATCATGTCCCTTTCATGCATTATCCTTTGAAATATTGTAAAGAAAACAACAAGAGCATCATCTTGTGCCTTCCCATCTCCAAGTCCAAACATATGGTCTCTGATCTTATGGGAAATAGGTCTGCTTCTTATCCATGTCACATTCTAAGTTCTGAGTAGTTGCTTTAGAAAGTAGAAGAGTAAACATAACACCAAAGTTCCATACTTGAATACATATTTCTTTTCCTTGATTTGCTTCAAATTCTCCATCAGTTGTTTCCCAAGTAACTCACACAAGTCATAATCTGCGCCATTTCTACCATCCATATGCCACATTGATTGTGGTGGTAGATATTGAATTGTATCTATTTGTATAATAAATTTTGTAGCCAATCATCATAGCTGCATATCTTACACTGGGTTTCTAATGGGATTCACTACCAAAGCTCTTTCATCATATGTAGCTCCTGTTTTCTCCATAACTACTTCATTCTTGATGGATTTTAGCACAAGAACTAGTTAGGTGGAGCAAAGACCAATAACTTCCCTTATCACTTCCTTAGTTATCATGTGAGGAATATTAGTCCAAAAAAACTTATCACATTGCATTCTGCTAAGTGCCATCCTAACCCATTTGTCCTCAAAACGTAAATTAGGAAACCCTTGCCAAACATCCAATTTCTTTGTGACTAGGTATTGAAATTTTGGCTTTAGGGAAAAGTATTCTCTAGTAAGCTCATTATTTCACAAATCCATAACTTATAATGATCAAATTCTTCTATCCTACCATGAATGTAGATCCTAATATCCTCAATTGGTAAAACCCCATAAGGAATGTGTGAAAATGTGCCTAACGAGTCATCTTCTATTGATTTTGTGAGATATTTCTTAAACTTTGGTTGTGGTTTCTCTATAACTTTAATTACCCTCAGTGTAGCCATTTCAAATTTATTCAAATTCCCTTAAAACACTATTTTTTATGAAACTAGGGCAAAATGGAGACTGTAAATACCTTTTATATTGCTTTCTGAATTAGGGTTTCAATGTGTTGATTCACAATTCACCTTGAACACTTTGAATTCCCTCATTGCTCTGCTCCTTCTCAAATACTTTTGTGAAATAAAATTTCCTTAGTGAAATCACTTATAACCTCTCGATTTGACCTAATTTTGCATTGAATACTTCAACCCATAAAGCTGACAACCATTTTTCTGTATGCACAGACAACTTCTGAAGCTCTACCAACTTCTACATCATCATAGTTTCTTCTGCAATCTTCACAGTTTCTTCTGCAATCTTCACAATAGATCAAGCATGTTGATATATATCACATATCCTCATGCTCAGACTTTAGCACCTCTTCTTTGGTGGGGGACAAAAGATATCCATTAAAGCTCCCCCAAGACATGGCTCTTAGCTTAGTTTCTGGAGGAAACATCTGCACCAATGGATGGTACAAATTCTCCCTTGTCTTCTATCTCTTCCTTCTTTCTCCAAATCTTTTCCATTTCTTTATTTACTTCAACTGGATCAACCTTTTTGACTAATTCATTTCTTTTTACTAGATTATTCTTTCTTGTATTTCTGCTTCTGCAAAACTTGGAAATGTGTCTAGGTCTACTGCAATTGTAGCATACAACATTCTTCTGAACAATATTCCTCCCATTCACTCTAAATCTGCATTGATTAGCTTTGTGTCCAAATCCATAGCATGTATAACAATAACCATTGAAACATTGAATCATTTTACCATTATTATAGCCATTCATCATTTGAATTTTGCATTCACTTGCTCTATGACTAAATATTTTGCATGTAAAACATTGACTAGAAAAGGATGGAACATTTTGATTCATTCTACTTCTACATTTGATTGCTTTATGTCCAAATTTATTGCAAGAATAGAAAAAACCATTGAAAGATGGGTACCTTTGTGCATTTGCTTGTCTGGCCGATGGTCTTCTAGCTTCATTCCTTTGATTCCGGATCTTGCCATTGTTCTTCTTGTCTTAAGTATTCTTTGGTTCATTGATCTTCTCTTTTGCATTAGGTGTCTGATATGCTTTTGAGCTTTCACCTTTTTCAAATCCTAATCCACCTTTGTTTTTGGATTCTTTTTGATTTGTAATCATTTCATCAAGTTTGTAGCACTCATTTTGAATTTGTCTTCATGACTTCTTGCTTTCTCTAGATCTGATCTCAGATTTACCACTTCTTGTTCAAGCCTTGTACATTCCTCTGATTTTCTTTTCACCATTACATTCAAGTATTCTTCAATTCTTTTCTTTTCTTCAACTTACACTTTCAAACCAGTGATGGATTCATTTGCTTGCTTCAATTGCTCACTGAATTCCTTATGCCTTTCTTTGAATTTCTTGATTTTCTCTCTCAATTTTCTGATGCATTCATTTGCTTCTTTGACATTTTCATTCAAATCTCTATTTTCATCTTCAATTTTTTCTAGATATTTAAGAGAAACTTTGAGCTCTCCATCTTTGTTAAGCATGTAATCTTCTTCTATAAAATCAATAGCAGGAATCTCTTCCAGAGGAATAGGAAATTTTTTGTCAACCATGTGTTCAATCTCCAATACCTTCTCAAAGTGGTTAAGCTCCTTCTAAGGAACCAGGCTCTGATACCAATTGTTGAACACCCAGAATACTCAGAAGGGGTGGGGGGTAAATCAGTATTCTCTTAAACCATTTAAACATTAAAAATCCAATCACTAATGCATATTCAATTGTAGTAATGAAAGAAAGCATGAAACATTCACAACAACTCATAACACATGAACACCAATATTTTTTTGTGGAAAACCCAAAATGGGAAAAACCATGGTGAGGGTTAGCTCACAATATATTATAAGGTCAGTTATAGTATATTTATATAAATGCTCACTATGGGTGGACTCATTATCCACATAGAAAACTATAGAAGAGAGATGGTGGCTCATGTATCCTATTTTGAACTATTACAATTACATCTAACATATGCATGAATACAGTTCCATTGAAGCACAATAACAATCTTTATCTATTTCTAATTCAACACTATGCCTCACTCTTCATTCACACAATTCTGATCTTCAACTTAACATTTGCAACTTAACTTAGCATTGCTCTGATTAAATTTGCATTATATTACCACATATTACATCTTATCATCTCAAAACAACGAAAATAATCCAACATATGTATCGGCATCAAGTGTAACATCAATTAGGTCGACCTAATTAGATGTAACACTCAAAATACAACTTGTCAGCTCTAAAAATTTCATACATACAATGCACCACAATTCAAAACTCAAAACACCTTAAGATAGGCTGACATGGACCTATAATAGATCCCATACAAGATAAAAACACATATTTAACCTTCACATACCTTTAAACATATTAGGTCGGCTCCGCATAAGACCTAAAAGCAAAAAACTTCAACTGTGTATCCATATCTCAACACGTGGACCTCAAAATTCAATGCCAACTGGAATTCACATTCTACTACCATTTGGTAACCTATCCTCAAAAGCACAAAGCCAACAACTCATTTGTGGAGACGTGTGAAATCTCCCACACAATAGAACTATACATAAACTCATTATAATTTTCCAAGCCAAACTCTGTTACTCATAACTTTCAAACAACTTGCCAAAAAGTGATGAAAACTTGGAATCAAATACATCTAACATCCACCAAAATTATGTTAGAAGTGCAAAGTGACATCTTCACTTGTAGAGTGGTGCAGACCCAAAAACTGGCACACAGTAAACTGTATTCACATAATTGACACTTAGTCAATTCCCCTAAGTTACAACTATTTTTATCAGACCAAACCAATTGGAAAAAATGTCTTCGTTATCAACTCAAAAACTTAGAATGTCTTATTAACTCCAAAACTTGTTAGAACTAATTAAAATGGTCTACAACCAAAATCTTCATATGAGTAAACTCCACTCAAATTGGGTTTATTAAAGGGAGATATACCCTTGAAAACTTGATTACTAGTTGGGAGGCTTTAGATTGGGCTAAGAGGTTTCAATAGAATGTGGCGATGCTCTTGTTGGATTTTGAGAAGGCTTATGACAAAGTGGAGTGGTCCTTTTTAAAAATGGCTTTGGAAGCCTTCGGGTTTCCACATGAATTCACTAAAATGATCAACACTCTCCTTAATGATGCCTCTGCCTTGGTGGAGGTGAATGGATCCAAGTTTTAAGTTATTCAGTTGGAATGATCAATTAGGCAGGGGTGCCCCATTGCCTCTGCCTTGTTTGTTATTGCATTGGATGCTCTTCACCACCTACTAAGATATAATTGTGCTTCTCCTAAAGTGAGGAAGTGATCCTACCTAACAATAGTGAGCTCCTAAATATTTAGTTTGTTGATGACGCTTGTATTTTTGTGGAATCGGAAGAAGAGAACTTAGTCAAGCTAATGGCCAAACTTGATCTATTCTACCTAGCCTCTAGAGCTAGGATCTCAAAGAATAAATCTATTTTTCTAGGATGGCTTGAGACCCCTCCTATTTGGTTGCAAAAGTTTGACCTCCAGTGGGGGGGACCCCAAAAGAAAACAAGATACTTGGGGATCCCCTTCTTAGTTTCACCCAACCTAAAAGAGATGTGGTAGTGGCTAAAAGCTAAGATATACAAGAAGTTGGATGGGTGGAGTAGGTACTATTTGTTTCTTGCTGGTAGGATGTAGGTTTGCCAAAAGATTCTATCCTCCTACACTCTATAGTTTTCTTCAGTTTGGTTCTTTAATAGTTATCAAGTGAATGAGGTTCAAAAGAAAATTAGAGGGTTTTTATGGTCCAATGGGAAAGGAAAAAAGAAGTTGCATGTTGTAAAATGGCAGTGGTGCTATTTGGATAAAATTAATAGTGGTCTAGGCCTTAAGTATCTAAAAAAGCATGGTGTGGATCTAGTAGCAAAGTGGGTCATCAAGGCCCTTGATGGAAATGAACCTTGGCAGGTTCTAGAATCAAGAATAACATCTCACAAGCTCTCCCCAAATTGGTAAAGTCTTGGAAGGCATTGTCTTTCAGTGATCTCCTCATCACCAAGTACCTAGTAGTGCCTACAGGTTCACTAGTCTTTAGAAGCATTTGGAAGGCTTGGAAAGCTATGAGGGATAATTTCACTAGCCCTCTCCTAAATGGTCCTAACAATAACTTGATTCATCTAGGTAGGTCCATTTGGTGGAACCTAGAACATAATAGTAGGCCTCTGGCCTTGTTGCAAGGCTACTCAACAAAGAAGTGGAACCAAATTGGCATCAAAACACTCTACAATATTGTCAAGGATGGTTCACTGGTTGGTTGGGACCAGTTGAGAGAGGTCTATGGATTACCCTCTTCTAATTTTAGAACCTATTCTATTTTAAAAGAAGCTTGGAAGTGTTGGACTCCAAATCTCCAAGTGGAAACATGGAAAGATGAGCCAAATCTGGTAGAAGGGTACTGTCCCCTTGCAGGAGGTCAAAATAAAGACTATATATAAAGAGATCCTTACCTTTTCCACTCCCACTGAGTATCTTAACAACGTTTGGAGGACTAACCTTGAAAATAAAGACTGGAAAATGACATTCTCCTATCTGTGGCATAATGGAATTGATGCAAAAAAAACTTGTTTTAGATGGCTTGTTATATTGCAAAATGTTCCTTTTTAAATTAAATAATATTGATGTTGATATTTGTGAAATTTGTAGAGTACCTGAAACTATTTCTCATATATTCTTTGAACGTTTGTATGCTAATGAAATTTGGAATTTGTTCTGGAATGATTATGTTACTTGGAGCTAAAACAAGATAATCAGTTGGAAAAAAATTCTACTAGGTTTTGATTCTAAACTAAGCAAAGAACTTCATTTTTCTAGTTTCTTTTTACAACTAAAATCTTGTGGATTATATGGAAATCAAGAAATGAGGAAAAATATAGTGGGGTTCATAAGTGTCTTACTAAGTCAAATAAAAGACTCACATTCTTCAATGCTACATAGCAGGTTGTAGCCACTATGGAGATTGTAGAGAGCAAGTTCCTAAAGCTTCTCAAGGATGGTATGGTACTCGTCAACCAGAGAGAAATCATGTATGGGCACTCATGGCTGTAGAGGCAATCCAATTTGGCTGTATTCATGTAGGCTTTAGAGACCTTTAAAGAAGAATTCAAACAACAGTTCAAAAAAGGATTTAAAGGAAAAAAAGAAAACAAAGGACCTCAGCTATTTACCAACTCCAATTATGAGGTTGAAGAAGTCCTTTCTAATGATGAACTGGAAGCCATCAACACACTGGTCAACTGGGACTCTTTGGATGACTACAGTGAGGGTAGGAATTTGGAGATTGGGAGATAATATTCACTACATCATAATCTTTTTGTAATATGTGGTTTGTTGCACTTCTTAAGCTTACAACCTTTATATGTATAGTCCAGTTGCATATGTATAGTCCAGCTGTATATGTATAGTCGGACAATTGTATATGTATAGTCTCTTCTCTCTTTATAGCTATAAGTTCTAGGACTATTAACTTATGAGCTTCTATGGCTCTATATATATAGCCAACAGGTGCTATAGAATGATGTAATCTCACCGTGCTTAACATATCATTTTAATCCAAAAAAAATTCATATGAGTTACAATGCTGGCATCAATGACAACACTGCAACATAATGTTATGTACTTTCCATACTCATGTTTCTAAGCAACATCAAAAATGACATTATTCCAACAACATATTCTTGTATGAATTTAACTCATGACATCACCCATCTGCAAAGATTGATCATGAACAATAGATCAACCTTTTGTGACCCTAGATCATATCCATAGGTGTGGACTTGTCCCAAGCCATTTTGTAGCTGTAAAT
>VDFB02354135.1:0-23494 GCA_007258455.2 Sequoia sempervirens
AACAAAGTTGCTTTGTTGAACTTTCTACAACAATTAGTTGTTTTGAATCAATTAAAACTCACAAAATCACCTCATTGGAAAAATACCAAATCAACTCCTAGCAAGCTGCCACTAGGCACACTAGTTCATTTTAGTGTAGAGAACATGTGTGCAAGAGGGATTGGTTTGACTCATCAACCATCAAAAGATACTGAAGGTCAAAGTTGACCTCTCAGAAAGGTTGTCAGAAATGTAGATGCAAAACTGAATAAATTGCATTTGGTTTTGTTCTGCTAAAAATAAAAAATCAAATCATAAGGCTCTGAAATTTGACATTTGAGTTCATCTCGGTATGGAGAATGCATTAAAACATTTTTTTTCTCTTGATGATCAACTGGTTGCAAAATGCAAGCTCAATTGAGAGGCTACTTTGCAAAATTGAAAGTTTGCAAACAATAGAAAAGTGCCAAAACCCTCCAACTTCACTTTTCAAAACCCTAGCAAAACTCATCGTGGGAAGCTAAAATTGACATGCCTACTCACATAGGGCACATGAATGAGCTTGCAAATGGGTTTTTCTTGAAAATCAAGAGGCTCCAAATTACGACCCTCCAAAGTAGGTCACTTAGGCAGATTCTTCAAGTGCACTTTCGAGAGTGCAGAGGAAAATTTTTGAAATGGGCACTCTCAAATTTTGCAAAATTTGAGAGTGCCAACAACGTGCATGCCATGTGGACATAAGTACACCATGTTGTTGTCCTAACAAGATTCATGTGTCTAGAATATGCAAAAATGTTACAAATCTTGAGTGCCTACGAATGTAACATTTCTCATTGACTCTTGGCTGATGAGAAATGACTATTTTCCTCCATTCACCCATTTTGAACTTAATTATTTCCAATTCTATTAGATTCTAACTTCATTCTTCCACTCTCTAAGTAAACTTATTGATCATTCTTTCTACATTCTTACTTCTCCATCACTCTTTCTTGTAGCTACCAGCTTCTCCTTTGGCGTCTACAACATCATCTTACTTCAATTCCATTGTCACTGCAAGTTTATAAAGATCTAGCTCCTTGGCAAGTTGCTATTTACTTCATTCTTCCTCTATCGCCCTTGAGCCCTTATAGTAGAAAAGGTAACATTGTGTATTTTCATTTATTTGCATCATTATACTCATAGATTAGCATTCAGGTTGTCATTGCTCTCTACTACTCATATAATTTCTACTCTCTTCTTTTTCATTTTTCTCCATATGGTTGCATATTGGTTGTTCATGGATGTGGGAACACCAAAACGAAGGTATAAATGAGGTAGACCTCAAAACAAAACCCAACACTTTTCTTGTTTTTGTGTGTGTAGGTGCTTAGAGCTAGTTGGAGAACTAGGTTCTATGTGAGTTGGAATTCTTCTTATTTCCCTATCATTTTTTCTATTATAAAATTCTTCATAGTATTCTTCTTGTTGTATTGTAGATCTTTGTATTTCTCTATTAAACTATAAAACTTCAATATTTCGGTCATAAGTAGGCCCTCAATGTTTATGACTAGTTATTAGACTCTCTATCCATATAAGACACTAATGCATCCCTAAGACTCTAGCATGACATTGTGAAGTCTGGTTCCCATGTTGTCATCCATAGAAAAAGAGTTGTGTGGTCTACAGTCTAAGACCTCTGTGGTCAACTCACCTTATTCTAGAATACTTGTCATAAACAAAAGGGAAATAGAGCTTTGTTTGCCCTTCATTTTCACCCTTGTCTATTCATTTCCAACATTTCAAACTTCCTAAGGTAGTTTAGGGTAGTTCATTCCTTGGGGCTCTCCCATGATCTATGTTAGGAAAATGTGTCTAAACCTTGTAATTACATAAGGTACTATTGATACATAAGGTACTTTTCATATGAAAACAATGGGTTGGTGCAGGGGGGTCTCCCCCCATAAGGGGTCTGAGGGGATCACCCCCTTGGTTGGGGGTCCAAAGGCAGTATTCCCTGATGGGGGCTTAAGGGCATCGCCCTCAAAACCTAAATTTTATTTATATTTAATTATTATAAATCTAGACCATTCATTAGTAGGTCTATGATTTGATGGCCAACATTTTATTATCTTAAATTTCCTTAGAAGGAAACCCTAATTTATGGTGTTAAATCACAATACCATGTCTCATGTTTTTCCCAAGATGGACATTTACATCAATATTTTTAACTGAATCTTCATCTTGTGAGACCTATAGCAGCTAAACTGTTAAGAATTTCAAGATGATGTGAACTAGCAATTTGTGGTAATTTGTGTGTATATTCTAAATATAATTTTTAATTTTTTTTTCCAAAATAAATTACGATTCTTTAACATCTCCTTTAATAACTAGTTTTAAACAAAAAACAATAGTTTCAAAAGTAAAGTTTGTGTCATAAAAATTAGATGCTCAATTTTTGAAAAGGATAAAATTTTGATTTTTTAACTATAGATTCTCAACATCAATATGAAGGGAATATATATTTTGACATAATTTTTGATTACATATATATTTTTTAATTAACTTCTTAAGTCACTATAACTATAATTTGGGCATGCGTGCACGTGTTATAACATAACTTGTTATGTATATATCCAAATCCTTTTTTTTTTGGTAAAATAAGATCAATATGGAGTGCATGGATTTTTTTGAATTTTTTTATAATGATTTACTATTTTTCAACCTTTGCAGAATGAAGAGCTTGATGTTTAGAGAAAAACCTATGTTCAGTCAAAATTAAAAATCAAATACATGATAAAATTAAAACCTACCAAAATTATACTTGTTGGAAAGTTATACATTTATTTGTTGTAGATTTATTCTATAGAGGAGGGAGGCCTATGATCTTCGATTAGAGGAAAGAAATTGTTCCACATAAGGAGAAGGAAGAAAGGTAAATAGGACTGTTGTGGGGAAACCTATGTCTAGAATATTTTGGCTAGAATTTGAATTTCCATATTATTCCTTCCCATGTGTGTCCATTATCATAATTCTAGATTAGATGTGAAGTTCTCTTTTTCTAGAGTAGATGGTGGATATGGAGCAATGGATGTGTTATATTACTTGAAAGTTGTAATTATATATAGACATAAGAATAATCAAAACCTAGAAATCAATCAACAATAAAATTTATATAGATTCTAGTAGTAATAAATATCGTTGTCTTAAAGAATTATCATATATATATATATATATACAATTTTATATCAAGGTTGCAACCATAAAATTTGAGAAAAATCTTCTTTCAATTATACATTGTTGTATTTCAATGCCTTGGTGGAAGCCTCTCATTTTAGGATAAGCTGAAGGAATGCAGGAAAAGGTTTTGGAGAATGAAATGCATTTTCTTATCATTTTTCAAGGCCTTTTAAATAAATCAATTTTTTAGTATCCTGCAATCATTGCATTCCATGAGACTACATGCCTTTTAAGAATTTTTTCAAACAATTGGTGTGCCTCATGTGTGGTTCAACATTGTATATACATGTCTACATGAGCAGAGGCAACTACTACATCTAATAAAAATCCCATTTCCATAATGCTTTCATGAATGCCTATGCCCTGCTTCAAACCTCTTATATTGGCACAGACTAGGAGTATAGTGGAAATGGTGCACTGGTTAGGTTGGCACCTACCTTTTTGCCTTTGCTGAAACATTACAAATCATATATCTTCCTTCGATGTTGTAACTGTACAAATTGATTTGCATTTGGAAAGAGAACAAAATAGATCACTATAGGCTTCAAGAAATAAAATATCTTGTATGGATGCAAAAAGATATTTGGGAGAGGTTTGAACTTTGGTGTATTGTTAATGATAGAAAAGTGAATTTGCGCTCATATTTCTTTTGGTAAAAGGTGGAAATTTGATTGTAAATAATGTTGTCAATTCAGCTAAAGTTCCAAAATAGGAATATCTTATAAATATTGTGTTACTATTAATTGAAAGCTACTATACAAAAGGTTTCTTCTACTCCACAAACTTGAATACTATATTGTGCTTGATAACAAATTGAGAAAAGTGACTAAATGTCATGACTAATCTCATTAATAAATTAAAGCAATTTAAATAGAAAAATATAAGTGCCACCAAACTTATTAATGTGATTATCTGATATAAATTGCATATGCATCAAATTAAAAGATATTTAAAATTATAGTTGAGAAGAAACTCATGACCTAAATAGTTAAGAAAAAAAAAATTAATACTTTTTTTATTATTGTTAATATTTTTATGGATCAATTTGGAATCAAATTAAGGATTTTTCATTTGTTGTTCAGTTGTTGTACCATGGAGTTATTGGCCTCTTTCATGACTAGTCCACCTTTTTATTAAGTGCGGTTTAGTTTCCAACATCTCATCTTGAGTCGCATTGCAAGCGTTTAAGGATCCTAGCTTGGCTTGGCTCTGTTGATATGGGCTTTGGTACCATGTTAAACTTTTCACAGACTAACTAGAAGTCAAATCTAGGATCTTCTATTTGCTACTAGAATGCTCTAACACTAAACTGCGAGCCCTTTTGGTGACCAAACCATCATTAATTTAGGTGGACATAAATTTATATCAAAAAATCTTTAAATCATATATCCTTAAACTATTATTGAATGGATTGGAAAACTAATAGTTTTACAAGATTACTCAACAAACTAACAAAGCTAACATTATGTAAAACATTGATGCAGGAACACCCCGGGAATTCTTAAATCAGCATCAAATTTTTTATTTTAATTAATTTTTTTTTCAATTTCCATTTTGATGTGAACATTTTGACACTTTGACATTTATTCATAATTGTCCATCTGTCTGTAAATTCCAATTTTCCAAACAATTGTTCTTGCAATCGAAATTATATTCAAACTATCTAAATATCAAATTTAACATGCTGGAATTTCATGGATAAATGAATAACAAAAGAAAAATATGAGATCAAGTGCGGCATGGAAGGTTGAGGGCAACCAAAATACAAGTGGAAATTAGCACAAAGATGGAAAAGATAAAAGGAATGAGGAGACCGAAAGCTGCACCATAAGTTGGGAGAGGAAAAGATGCACCTGAAAATGGAAGATGGAGAGGCAACGTGGAAAATAGCAGCAGAAATTTTGACAAGAAAAAAAAGTGTGAAGAGAGAATGAGGTGCAGCTACAGGCATGCACATGGACATGGAAATTGAAGATTCATCATAAAATTATTGTCTGGGGCAGAAAATAATATATGTGGAAGTAAATTGCAGCGCAGGAATTGGGGAAGAGAAGACAATAAGAAAATAAAGATAAATGATAATGCAGCCATAGGATAAACAGGGGTATGCAGAAAAAGAGAATTGATCAGAGAAAATTAGAATTAATGCCAGTGAATAGACTGATACAAGGAAGATGTATAAATTTTTCCTGAGTATATATTCAAATAAAAATGTTTCCATTGCTGGAATTGCAGACATGTAAATAAATTTTGATTATTCATTTATAAAATTGAGATTGTGATAGATTTGAGTAGTTTGTGAAATTGAAGATTGGTTCTTTATTTTCATTGCTGAAGATTGTAGATTTTGAAATTTGATTTTCAATAATAAAATTTGTATTTTCAATTAAATTTCTGGTGATTTTGAATTATGAAATGAGATTGGGAAATTGAATTTGCTACTTATTTCATCTGTCTGACAAGACATCTCAATAATAAAATTTGTGATTTCAATTAAATTTCTGGTGATTTTAAATCATGAAATGAGATTGGAAAATTGAATTTACTACTTA
Organism: Sequoia sempervirens; assembly: GCA_007258455.2. Taxonomy (NCBI): domain Eukaryota; kingdom Viridiplantae; phylum Streptophyta; class Pinopsida; order Cupressales; family Cupressaceae; genus Sequoia; species Sequoia sempervirens. Next base: position 5,748 of record VDFB02354135.1, read on the forward strand.
TTTCATCTGTCTGGTAAAACATTTGAAATTTGAACTGCATTAAACATAAATTTTAAAAATATTTATTTTCACAATTAATATGTTTTTATTATGAAAAAAAATGTAACGTACTTACTTTGTTGTCAGAACTCATATGCTTTTATTATTGTCATGACATATACTAATCACTATAACATTCCAAATTGCAAATTAATGTATTTCTCTAATTTGCTTTAAGAAACAGGGAGAAAAATATAAACGAATCTGTAGTTTATACCTCGGAACACTAAGGCAAAAGTTGAATCCATTTGTGGAAGTGTGATAAATATATATTTAAGAGCATTACACAAGAAATGCTAGATATAGTTGTTTCCTTGGCAAGCTTGCCCAACAAAATAAGGGCAAATTATTATATTACTCCATAAATTTGCCTCATCCTGTCATACTACTCCGTGAAACTCTCTGGTTTTCAGTTGCTAACATTCCAGCTCAAACTTTGATGTCTGCAAACTTATCTTTATCTTCACCGCCTTCTCCATACGGGGATTAGTTTTCTTTCATCTCAGTTTATAGAAAATTCTACTTTGGTAGGGTTTCGTAATAATTTGCAGCAAACTCTGTCCATCTTTTCGGGGATTAGTTTTCTTTCATCTTAGTTTATAGAAAATTTTGCTTTGGTAGGGTTTCGTAATAATTTCCAGCAAACTCTATCCATCTTTTATCATTGGCATCGTTGACAGCACGACACAGTTTGTGCAGAATCTTGAGGTAAGTCACTTGCCACGGTTTCAGTGGAGTTTTTTTTATGTATGCGAGCAGGTCAATTTCTGTTGCGGTTTACTTCATTCTAAAAATTATTTTGTTGTTATCTTTCAAATGAAGACATTAATTCTGATTTTAATATTTAATTTATAGCTTTTGATTTTTTGGCTGCAAAGGATTGTTTGAATGCATATTCTCAAGCATGGGAAATCATAGATTTCATTGAGGTGGGAGACATAGAAGCTGACAAAATCACTAGTGAAGTAGCCGACATCTACTGCCAAGCACTTCAAAAGAAAGTCAATGACATCGGCTATATTATGTGCGAGGTTTCAGCCGTAAATTTGTCTCACGCCATTATACTACTCCGTAAATTTGCCTCACGCTGTCATACTACTCCGTGAAACTGTGTGGTTTTCAGGCACTGACATTCCAGCTCAAACTTTGCTGTCTACAAACTTATCTTTATCTTCACCGCCTTGTGCACCAACAATAACCGCTATACTGCAACCGTACGGGGATTAGTTTTCTTTCGCGGGGATTAGTTTTCTTTCGTCTCAGTTTATAGAAAATTCTGCTTTGGTAGGGTTTCGTAATAATTTTCAGCAAACTCTGCCCATCTTTTATCATTGGCATCGTTGACAGCACGACATAGTTTGTGCAGAATCTGGAGGTAAGTCACTTGCCACGGTTTCAATGGTGTTTTTTATGTACGTGAGCGGGTCAATTTCTGTTGCGGTTTACTTCATTCTAAAATAATTTTGTTGTTATCTTTCAAATGAAGATATTAATTCTGGTTTTAATATTTTATCTATAGCTGTTGATTTTTTGGCTCCAAACGATTGTTTGAAGGCATTTTCTCAAGCATGGGAAATCATAGATTTCGTTGAGGAGGCAGACACAAAAGCTGACGAAATCACCAGTGAAGCAGCCGACACCTACTGCCAAGCTCTTCAAAAGAAAGTCGATGAATTAGACTTTCCTGTAAGAAATTATAGATGCAACAGTTTAATGCGTGCGTACAACATTCAAGGAGATTAAAAGGAAAGTAAAAGCAGCACAGTTCACCTATTTCAGCTATCCCTCTTTTAGCAGCAATAAATTATTGTTTAATGCCCTAACAAAACTATTTTGTTCAATTTTTATTGGGCTGTTTGCAATTGAAAGAAAATTTTTGTATTTATTATTATTATTTTCTAAAAATGGGTATGTGTGCGCACACAGTTTTTGTGGACAACAGTCCCTGTTCGTTCAAGACGAGTTGGTGAGTGACTCGAGCGAGATGAGGTCTGCTACCTTGTTCTTTATTGATTCTTACTATTTTTGTGCCTTTACGACTGCCTTTTAAGTTCAATTTGAGGTGACTGTCTTAGTCTCTTAGGGTCTGTGATACATTCTTTATTTGCTGTCATGATTCTTCCAACAATACCTTATACATCACTATGAAAACTTGCCACTATACTACTATCTATGTTACTGTCCTTTTACCCAGTGGAGTGCCCTAACAGAGGTACCTATGTGGATGTCTTTTTCCTGCAACAGTCTTCACTTGATATCTGCCATACACTTTGTCACACATTCTTGCCATGATATCATCTATACTTGATGGATATACACTGCCACCATTAATCCCTTTCAAACTTGTCATGATACTTTGATAGATTCTCATGCACATTTAGGTCCTCATTACACATGGAAGAAGTAAGGCAACAAGCCTGATCCTCATATGCTTAATGGATGAACATGCTTAATGACATAGCTGCACAATACTCCTTGCCACCCATTCTTGAGACAAGGCAAACAATTTTGCATTTGGAGTAGTATCTTGAATTAGACATTTTCCCACTGGTTTTACAAATGCAGCTAAGTTTTTCCAAACTGGTAATCACCATATTTGCATTCCTTTTCAGCAGAGGTTAAAAATATAACTTTCCCCTATCCTTTCTACACTTTCACTCCATATCACCACCATAGGTAATTTGACCTTTGAAATTCTACTCCACACCTTTTAGAAGTACCTCATAATGTTCATGAACCCCTCCACACTAGAGGACTATCTCCTGGCTCCTCCATCATTTACAGACCCTTCTTCATCAGTTTGATGGGGTTATCATTTTGGTCTGCTGTCACTCATTATTCCCTATACTCATGAACTTCATTCTTGACAGGGGTGTCATTTGCATTCTCTTTTCTAAAAATGTCCAATTGTCTACTAACCAACACAATCAACAGATTTACTTCTTGAACGTTCAGACCTGCAACATCTCTTGTTTGTATTCACTGTCATTGATGGTCCTTTGCCACTGTCTACTTTGACCTGTTGAGAGAATCTGCAGTCATAATCATGAATAAAGCAAACACCAGGTTTGAATCTAACTCACACATTCTTTCCCACACTCCTTGAGCCACCAAATAGTCCAAACTACCCTTCTATTCCAAGAACACTCTCTGCTTACCACCAGTACTGTGCTCCTCTATCAGCCATGAGTCTCGCATTGTTTACCAGCTCACAACTGGATGACTGAGTGCAAACAAAATCAGTCATGATCGTAGTGCAGCAGCATACATGGCCATGGAACCTAGCAACAAGTATACATGGTTGAAATGCAACATACCAAGGGAATCCAAACCACAATATGTCAAGCATTAAGTAATTGACTATGTTGTTTCTAAAAGGTAACCATTGATCATTTTCATAGATGCCTCAATTGTCCTATTGCATTAATCACCATGCCAAAGCAGGTTTCCAATGTCTGCAATACAAAATCATGAAACGATCTAAAAGAGAAGAATCACCATGAAAATTCAAACTTAAACCAAGCTCACTGGGTGGCCAAGCATGAACTAAGGCCACTTTGCACATATATCTAAAGATGTCAGAATTAAAAGTTCTGCTGAGTTATCCACGAATCTATTAAAAACTCCCTTCAAGGTTGTTAACTTCAAATGAACAACTATCAGATTCATTTCTTTCTTCAAAATTCAAATTGTTTCTTTTTTGTTCTATTGTGTCCATCGAGTTAAAGAAGACCCATTTAAGCAAACAAAGCAATGTAATTTGATTTTGATAATTAGGCAACAGAATATAGTTTTTCTGTTATTTCTTCCCCTAATGCATTCAGCTGATCAAGTGCTAATAGTTTTTAGTTTTTTAATGTCAATGGAAAACATCATAATCTCCCCCAAGATTTGTTTTTTCCTTAAAAAGTAGTGGAAAAGTCATAATTCCATACAAGATTATTTTTTCAAATTGCAAAATCTTTGAGCAATAATTTACATGCATGGCTGGTAACCTTGATATATTTGTTACTGTTTGACTACTGAGTGTGGCTTACAGGATACTAGAGATTGACAATTTTTATATTAAAATAACCAGTATCCCCAATAGCCCTGCACTGTGTCTGTTGCAGGGGCTGCTACACCCAAATGCAGCATAAAGAAATAATGGATCTCACCTGGCATACATGAGTCGTTGGCATTGCATACAGATTTTGATCTTTTCTATCATGAAAGGGCCTGTTTTGGTCATGTTTCCTATAACTATGGGATGAATAACAATGAGATTACTGGCTGTCTTCATGAGTTCATCCTAGGTTGAATATGCAAACATCTGGCATCAGAGGCACTTCGTTAGGCGGTAATGGTGAATTTTTCATGCAGAAAAGAATCCAAACATGAGAAATCCATGAGCAGGGAACAATATAGGCAGTAGGAATCATACGGGGAGTAAACCAAAATTAGATTACTTATGAAGGTGATATAGATTTATGTAGGTACGTGGAAATTGCTTTGTCATGTAACAAACTGAAGAGTACACAATATGATAATAAGTTCAGCTATAACATACACAACTCACAGTTTGACATGTTTTGCATAAATATTTCATATAAAGGTATGCAATTTATGATAATAATTAGAAGGAAATGTCATTCACAGCTGAATCTTATGACTCCAAATCACATATTTATGCATAAAGCCTAAAGGTAATAGAAATGGGACTAGAAATCTAGGATAAAACAAAATTATCACAAGATCATATCAACTATTTCCAACATCTCACGCAATACACAGCTCTTGAGAAGGTAAAAATATGACTTTTTATTGATTCAAAAGGTACAAACTGAGTACAAGTCTGAGAATGATATTATTTCTCAGAAAAACTGAGTTTCAAAAGTTTGATAGTTGATCATATAATCAGTTACAATGAAGTTTTCTATCATATGCAATGTTGCCTCCTTCCTTTACTTGGCGTTCACTTTGCCTATCTAACGAATCTCCACCTTCCATTCTCACACCCATGTGCGAGCGCCTCCAATTGCCACCCTAAACTGACCATCTCCCTCCACTTGTCACATTGAGAGCTTGCAAAACCAACAAGCTAATTTCTGCCCTTAATCTACCAAACAAATCCTCACCATCAATCCTCATGGTTAAATATTTATTTAACAAGCCTGGACTCCAAAGGACAATAACAAGAAAAATGATTCATTCTAACTTGTACATGTTGCCCATTTGAGCAACGTACATGCAATCATCGCAAACATCTAGCAATCATTGGAGCAATCTCACACAACAATGGAAGGAATGATCATTGCTTGAGTTTGCATTGCTTATGTTTTGTGTTTCCATTTATGCTCTAATTGGAGGTGTATGTTGTTGTTCGGATTGAGTGATTGTTTTATATGCTTCTACTCTCTTTAGTCCAAATTTCACCATCACAGTAACAATATATGATAGGGGATTAAAAACCAAAATGGTTTATGGAAAATGTATAAGTATAAATAGTGCATATGAAACGCCTTGAAAAATATTTGTAAGAAATGTACTCGCATGCAATGCAGTGATTGGCAAACATACACAAAATGGATTTGTTGAGAAGAGAATGCAAGATTTAAGCTACCCACTTGAAACAAGTTGTATACTCTCATGGAAAAAGGCTTCCAAAAAATTGAAACAAATGCAATTGATAGGTTTAAAATCAACTTTTGCAACCTCTGTGTGTGCTTCTACAATCATTGCATTACATTTATTTGAGTGATTTTGTAAGAGAATTCACTTGTGCTGTATATGCATTTACACTGTGCTAACATGTCCATCAGGCAACTGCAAAATCTAACAAAAACTTGCTTTGTTTATGATGTAATAAATGTCCATGCCCTGTTCCAAGGTTGCAGTTCTGCCACAAATTAGGAGAATGCTGCCAAAGCATAAATTTTAACTGTTTACAAATAATTTGAGTGAATTTGTTAAGAATTCACTTGTGTTGTATATGCATTTACATTTTACTAACATGTCCACCAGGCAACTGCAAAATCTGACAAAAACCTTGCTTTATTTATGCTGTAATAAATGTCCATTGGAGGTGTATGTTGTTGTTCGGATTGAGTGATTGTTTTATATGTTTCTACTCTCTTTTAGTCCAAATTTCACCATCACAGTAACAATATATGATAGGGGATTAAAAACCAAAATGGTTTATGGAAAATGTATAAGCATGAATAGTGTATATGAAACATCTTGTAAAATATTTGTAAGAAATGTACTCGCATTCAATGCAGTGATTGGCAAACATACACAAAATGGATTTGTTAAGAAGGGAATGCAAGATTTAACCTACCCACTTGAAACAAGTTGTATACTCTCATGGAAAAAAGCTTCCAAAAATTGAAACAAATGCAATTGATAGGTTTAAAATCAATTTTTGCAACCTCTGTGTGTGCTTCTACAATCATTGCATTACATTTATTTGAGTGATTTTGTAAGAGAATTCACTTGTGCTGTATATGCATTTACACTTTGCTAACATGTCCATCAGGCAACTGCAAAATCTAACAAAAAACTTGCTTTGTTTATGATGTAATAAATGTCCATGCCCTGTTCCAAGGTTGCAGTTCTGCCACAAATTAGGAGAATGCTGCCAAAGCATAAATTTTAACTGTTTATAAATAATTTGAGTAAATTTGTTAGAGAATTCACTTGTGTTGCATTTACATTTTACTAACACGTCCACCAGGCAACTGCAAAATCTGACAAAAAACTTGCTTTATTTATGCTGTAATAAATGTCCATGCCCTGTTCCAAGGTTGCAGTTCTGCCACAAATTAGAATAATGCTGCCAAAGCAGAAATTTTAACTGTTCACAAATAATTTGAGTGATTTTGTAAGAGAATTCACTTGTGCGCTATATGCATTTACATTTTGCTAACATCTAGGCAACTTCAAAATTTGACAAAAATCTTGCTTTATTTATGCTGTAATAAATGTCCATGCCCTGTTCCAAGGTTGCAGTTCTGCCACAAATTAGAAGAATGCTGCCAAAGCAGATATTTTAACTGTTTACAAATAAAATTTATTTTTGTCAAGTTTAGATTGGCTGAGGAATGAGTACCCCTCGCCAGTGTGACTTGCTTGGTAGTGACATATAAAACTACCATAAGTAGGCATGCCCTAATTTGATAAAGAGCAACACTTCAGAAAGTAAAATCTGGACCTTTCTGAAATTGTAAAAACTATTCTATCATCCTTCCCTTGTGAAAAAACTAATAAAGTCATAACTGATAAATACAATGAATGTCTTTTAAGAGACTTGTTAAACTATTAATTCTCATCTATCATTGTTGTCTAGAACTAGTCACTCATGTCAATAAGATAAATAAGCCACTAACCTTAGAGCCATCTTCAATTCATCCGTTGCACGGAATTGTTTTATTCGGGACAACATGGTTGGATCCAAAGCCTTATCTGGAGTAATGCCATCGTTACATATACAAAGGTGACCTGGAATGCATTATAAACTTAGCTTATTTAACCATATTTGGAAATTTTACATTGATAATAAAATTTGTATGTACTTGTGAAGTTTTTGCAAAAAATAGAAAAGCTACCAAAACCATTTTCAAATACAAGTCCCGTAGTCTTGCACAGAAATTCGTTTCTAATTTCTTGGACAATTAATCTTGAAGGTATCTGAGTTCCCCACAAAAGTAAACATTTGCCCACAAACTCAAATATAAAGCAGACTTGCAAATTAATCTAATACATAGAATTTCATGTGGATGGATGCACTAAGTTGGGTCTTTATTAAGCATCTTTCTGATTAGATCCTTACCACTCTCAGAAATTGAAGGCCAAGATTTTGAATCGAAACAAAGTGGCCTTGTAGAACAGCATAAAAAACTCCTGTTGCTTTTCTGAAAAATATTAAAGTAAAAGGAATATCAGACATGAAATGGCATATATCCATACATACAATATTCGATTAAAAAAAAGCTACTTTGAGATAACGAAATACAGTTGCATCCCTTCAATATGCATCTCACCTGCCAAAAAAGGTGGAATAGCACTCAGTAATATGTATAGAATAACTCCAACAGTCCACACATTTTGCTGCAGACCATATTGCTTACATAAAACTCCCCTCTCTAAGAGGCTGACAGAGATCAATTCTAGAGTAATCTCCTTATCAATCAAATTATCAAGATCTCTCAACCATTTTGTTAGATGGTAACATGGCAATATGAAGCTTTGTTTTGTGAACTCTGAAACAATCTTCTAATTTCTCATACTTATAATTCAATTTCTTCTGCAATTTTGTTGCCCTCACAACACTGTTCTGGTAGATTGCAGCAAAAGCAATAGCAGGATTACCCTGTCAAGTTATCCAAAAGAAATTGTAACCGAGGATGAAGCAGTTGTATCAACTTTTCATTAGCACCTTTTTTTAAGTCATCAACATTAAGAGGCTGCTCTATTCGATTATCTTTTCTTTTCTTTTTGCAGTGATTTGTACATTTTGACTTTTGGCTCCACTATGAAGTCAAAACAGTTCAACTAACAGCCACTAAAGGAAACTGTAAGACCACCTGTGCCACTTGGAAAGGGGTACTATGTCATAGTTCTGCATTAGTTGAAGTCCATCACAAAATTGATGATTCAGAATGATGGCATTATTACAGCAATTAGTGATGGAATTATTACAACAATAAGCCAAAGTAAAATATTAGAATAGACAATAATTGGGTGACCGGTGATGGTTGAAGGTTGCTATTGTTGCATTGTTGTATGGTGAACCTTAGCACTGCTCTTGCAAACACAATGTCATGTGTTGTTGGGAAAATTATGTGCAATTTGAGAGACTAGCACAAATTTAGATCCAAGAAGATTGACATAATTTATGTCAATTGGCCAACATAAGATGTAAAAATTGGTGATAGTCAGGTGTCAGAGGATTGGTGCGAGATGGTACTGACAAGACTGATTCTGGTGTGGATGTTAAATGCTGAAAGGTTGAAGCTAAAGGCACTGATGTAGGGTAAACCTTAGTGTTGTGTGGGTGTCGATGCTTTTGATGCAAACCATAAGAGCACAACCCTTAACATGAAAATGACACAATATGGATTACTAATGTAGGTACTTGGCCTGTTTTAGCAATGTGGTGCAAAGTGAAGGTCTTGTTGCTTTGTCTACAATTTGATCTTACTCCATAGGGGCCATACTACTTGAATCGAGATCTATCAGATCCTCAACTTGAGGAGTAGACTGATCAAGAAGAGGTGGAAATGTGGAATCAAAGTAGAGCTTGACATTGAAGGTAAGAAGTTCAAGTTTGTATATCTTGTTGCGAGTGTGCTTCAACCTGCTGTCAATTGTCTGATCCATTGCTTGAGAGAACACAAAGTCTTATCCAACCATGGAATGGTATTACCACCCTTAAAATTGTTTTGTTAAAAAAACAAAACAGAATTGAATATTGTTGCATATTTCAATCTATAAATTATAAAAAGGTACCACAGGTTTCTTTATTTTTACTAAGGTTCCACATGCATTCTGATGGTTGAGGTTATTGTAATGAGTTTTGTAAAAACTATTTAACTGATCCGTTTCCATGATAAATGGTTTCACAGGAAGCATACGAGTCTCATACTTATGCAACTTAAATAAGCAAACACAGGCAGACATTCATGTTTTGAATCCCCTGTTTTGAACAAACAACAGAAGCATCACACAGGCAGGGCCTGTTTCAAACTTCACAAATGACACAGCGCAAAATTGCCAGCCATTTAGAAGACAATTCTTAACATTGTTAGGGTGTTCAAATTGAGTCAAAATATCATCAGCTTCTGGGAGGTTTAAAATAGCATATATGTCAAGTACTTGTTATTATTTTTACTGCAGTTGGTTTCAATGATATTTGCAAAGACAGGGCCAATAACGTTCAGCTAACTATATAATACTATCGGCGTATTCCTTGGAGCTCCCCCAGCTGCAAGTGCTAGTATGTAATCTTCTTTTGACTAAAAACTTTGTTATCCTGTCTAGCAGGAATTTAAACCTACAAAGTAGAAAAAAAAAAATCTCAGATTACAAATCTAACACCCTATACCGGACTTTAGATGAGGGCAATATAAATAGGATGCATTCCATGCAATACCTGTATGAATTTGATGCAAATTTAAAGATAGTCAACTATAAATAAATTCAACACTCAAGGCACAACGACTACAGATAGCTTCATCACTCAGGGCACAACAAATACACATAAATTCATCACTCAAGGAAAAATGGTAGTCTCAGCGATTACAAATCCCTAGTCATAGTATAAGACATAATAAAGAAATCCCAGTGCTTATCAGATGCCAGTTCAAAACACCTATAATTCCACCTTTCATCAACGCATAAACAAGTCATAAACATCTTCATATTAAAGGACAAATGTGTAACAAATGCAAGGTGCAAAATAGAATAATCCAAAGGTTTATATCCATGAAAGAATTCAGAATATTATTTGCGCTGCTATACCATTAATCATGTAGGAAAAAGTTTAAATGCAGCAAGAAGGAAAGTGGAAATTTCAAAATTAATTATAATGAATTTTTAGTTGGAATCTTTTCAAACTGCATATATATATATATAAAAAAAAAAAAATTATGAAATGTGTCGAAAAGTTACAAGAATATTTATAAGAGATTCATACTTTACTCATCTTCAATTTCAGTAGAGGACAAAAACAATCTTTAAAAAAAAAAATACCAAACTTCTCGAATCCAAAAAAAACAACCAACTTCTTACATATATAATTTGAATGTAAATCCACCTTATGAATTAACTTGGTCCTTATACCGCTCCCACATTATGCATGAGCCATCGAGAAAGGCCCAAAGGATGCCACAAGCCGCCATTCCCCTTGGCCCGCAAGGCATCCCAAGATACCCTCCGGCAACAAGGCTTCCCATGATAGAATTCCATGGGTCCTCCTTTTGTCTTGCATATAACACAGCATAATCTATTGAGCAACCCAACACACAAGCAGCAGTAAAACGACATGCATGTCGTGGAGTGTTCATTTGTCCCGCTCGGGTTCCGACAATGAAACGCTCCCGCAACCCGGTGCCAGAATTGTAAGATTTTGTGATAAATTGATATAAGGCACTGCATGTGAATCCTACACAAAAGCCTTCCCCAGCTTCCTGTGAAATGTTCTCCAGGAATGGCTCTCGTGGGTACTCAGCCTGACTACTCATCATGAAACCCTACGCTATCCTACGCTGTTAGTGGGCAGAGCAAAACACACACACAACACCTTACAGATTCGTGCTGCTGCGCAATATGACTTATATTGCTTACCAGAAAATTAATTACATATGCCTATTTTATAGAGGACTTTAGCTATAACAAGAAACTTCTAGACTATAGACCGATATGTTATATTTTTATTATTTTATTTTGGCTGACATAATTATATACTAAAAATAACTAACACTTAGTTTTTTTTATTAGTTATAGAAGAGTTTTAATTACAATTTCTAAGAGTAAGAAATTGAGAGTTTATTACATACCTTATTAGGTTATCCAATTAGAGTTTAAGGATATTTAATGTGTCAATATTTCTAATGAAGGTTATAAAAAAAATAGAGAAATAAATGAAATGTTTAAAATAAAAAATGCTAACAACTATATCATTGTTAGGCTAACCAAATTAGAGACATCCTTCTAATCTATTATAAATTAGTCAATTACTATAATCTAGAGAGTTGTTTAATGCACTCCACAGATGTTTAGAGTTTAAAGAATAGGTTATTTAATTTAATTTTGCTATTTATTTTTTTTTAAGCTTTTTTATAATGGATAGATTTGAATTGATTTAAATTAAGTATATAGTAAAAAAATTCATTGTTTTACTTAAGATAATATAGAGGGATATCATAAGAATGGGGTGAGATTAAATTTAATATAATTAATATTGATTTTAATTTTGAAGATTTTGTTTTTCTTTTTAATATACAAAGATTTGAATTTAATTTAAATCAAGATTATACTAAAAATTTATTAATTTTTCACTAGTTTATTTAATGATTAGTGTGAGATTTAATTTAATTTAATTAAACATGTTTGTAAATTGGTAAATTTTTTATTGATAAAAGATAAATAAAAAAGATCAAATGAAACTTTTTACCAATCACAAAAAAATCAAATATAAATGACAAAGATAAATCAAAGATAAATTACAAAGAAAAATCTAAGATGAATCACAAAGAAAAATCAAAATCCAAATCAAAAAAATCAAAGATAAATCACAAAGAAAAATCAAAATAAATCAAAGAGATGTGATATTAAAATCCAAATCAAAATCACATAGATTTGATTAAGAAAAAATAAAAAATGAAAGAGATTTTATGGGAAAGAGAAAACAAAGATAAATCACAAATATTTTAAAATATTTATTAAAAAAATCAAATAAACAAATATTAAAAGATCAAATAAATAAATCAAAGAGATTTGATTCAAAGATTGAAAATATTGACCAATAAATTCAAGATTAAAAAATAAATTAAAAATTTCAATAAATAAATCAAAGATAAAAGGATAAAAAAAGATCAAATATAAAATCTTTACCATAATAAATTGAAAGATCAAATAAATAAATCAAAGAAAAATCAACTAAACAATTCAAAGATAAAAGTAAATCAAAGATTTGAATAAATTATAAAAGATAAATCAAAAAGATCAAATTAATCTTTTTACAATCACAAAAAACAAATATAAGTGCAAATCAAATTAGGATGAAATCACATACATGAGAATGTGTTTAGAATAATAAATGGGAATGAATATGGAGTAGGGAAGAATTGAAGCCAATACAAATCATGTCAACTCATCACTATGTAGTTATTTTAAGTCATCCTATGAAATTGGTATGCACATTTCATAGTCACAATTTCCTCCACTTTGACATGCATGTGAATATAACATGGATATGCATTCCAAAATATTCAAGTGTTCTCACTGATACATGAAAAGTAAATATTCACTTTAAATGATGTGGGTCCATGTAGTGTAATGGAGTCATCTTGATTTAGTATGTTCACAATGCATGGAAAATGTATAGACATTCATATTACCATAAAGAATACAAGAATTTTGTCAAATGTGGTAGTAGTAATAGAGATAAAATGAAGAAAAAGTTGTAACAAAAAGAATGTGGCAGGTGAACTAATTTAAATGCATGAAAGGAATATCTAAATCCAAAGCTAAAAGGTGAGCAACTTCAATAGATTTATTTAAATGCATGAAAGGAATATCTAAATCCAAAGGTAAAAGGTGAGTAACTTCAACAGATTCTAGGGACGAGCATGTTCAAATTTTAAAATGCATTATGATCCCTACACATTGTAATATATTGGCCATTATGAAACACATTTCAAGGTTTCCATGAATGTTTAATATGAAAATAATGATCCATCATTTCCCTAATCCTAGGTTCCTGGTTTAAACATAAACTACAACATATAACTAAATTATATTAGATTCCTTACTTAAAATATGATTGACTAAATTCCTTTGGCAGATTGCATGATTTAAAACAAAGTCTATTGCATTTCTAATGGTGGATTCAGGGTTTAACATGTTTGACTACCTTCCCATGTTAGACTGCAAGGATTTGAACATGAACTAATGGAGAACATAGGCTTCCAAACATACTTTTCCATGGTGGATTACATAGTCTTCAACATAACAATTCCCTGATAAAATTTAAAGATAGTCAACTATCAATACATTCACCACTCAAGCCACAATGACTAGGAATAATTCATCACCCAAGGCACAACAAATATAAATAAATTCATCGCTCAAGGCATAAAGAATATAGAATAACGAATACAGTCCCAACAATTAGAAATACCCAGCCATGGTATAAGACATAATAATAAATCCATCATTTACTGATGCGAGTTCAAAACACCTATAGTTCCACCTTTTATCACTGCAAGAACAAGTTAAAAACATCTTCGTATTAAGAGGACAAATGTGTAACAAATACAAGGTGCAAAATAGAATCGTTCAGAGGTTTATATCCATGAAAGAAGCCTGAAAATTATCTACACTGCTATACCATTGATCATGTAAAAGTTAAATCCAAAAACAAAGGAGAGTGGAAATTTCAAAATTAATTATAATGAATTTTTAGTTTGAGCCTTTTTAAAGTTGTCTATATGTAAAAAAATACTTAAACAATTGTGTCACAAGTTACAAGAATATTTATAAGAGATTCCAGAATGAACTTGGATTTCAAATTTTAGTAGAAGACAAAAGAAATCTTCTACAAAGAAAAATAACAGCTTCTCAAATCCAAAAAGAAACAACCAAATTTTTACACCTATATAATTTGCATGTAAATCTACCTTATGAATTAACTCAATCCACAAACTACTCCAATATTGTCAATGAGCCTTTGATAAAGGCCATAATGATGCCACTGTCATTCCCCTTGGCCCAAAACCCATCCCAAGAAGCCCTCCGCCAACAAGGCTTCCCATGATAGAATGCACAGGTCCTCTATTTGTCTCACATAACACACATAATGTTCTATTGAGAAAGATTTGATGTATTATTTGAATGATTATGAAAATGAATGTTTGTGTAATTTTGATTTTTATGTGATGTACTCATTTGTATTATCAAAATAAATAAATTATTTGGTGTTATCTAATGGACCAAATGGGTTCATTACAAACAAAGTATTTTATGAGAATTTTAATGCTGTGATCTTCATAAAAATTATCCTAAAAGTTTCCTAGTGAGTACTTTGAACATAGTCATGCAAGAATGTATAATTAAGTATGCATCCATTATATAACTTTGGTTTCACTTTGAACTTCTTTCATTCATAAAATTGATATATTATGTGTTATATGTAGGCATAGATTTTTCAATACAACTAGCATTTTCCTCTATATTTTAATCCTATGAAGATCCTCATTATCCATTTCTAGTTGCTTAGTCTTATCAAGGCGAGGTTTTAAAGATGTATGTCCATACTCATCAATACCTTCTACTTAATTCATGTTGGTATTGATAAGAAAGATGAATAGTTGATTCTTTCTCTACTTGTAAAGCTTTGCCTTGATTATTCTATATTTTTTTCTACATCTTATTCTACTAGAGATGCTATGGGCTCAAAATTTGCAATGCCCTCACTTGATGACTTTGCCACATCACTCATGCAAGAGCAGTCAAAGTTAATCCATATGGGTACACTAAAATCTTCAAAAGCATCTGCCCTTCTTCTTTCTCAAAATCTAAAAGACATGAAGGCCTCCACTAGCAAAGGTAAGAAGCCTAAACCAAAGACCATAGAGTATGGGAAGGATTCCAATTCAAATAACACCTCTGATTCACCTTAACCTAAGGGGGAATCATCAAAGAAAGAAAGACTCAAGTGTGCTTACTATAATAAGTAGGGACATGATGAGTCTAAATGCTATGAGAATAAGATAGATGGATATGTAGAACAAGTTTCAAATTTGATAACTCTTCTTATGAAGAACATAATTCATCTTCCTTCTTCATCTACATCAGGCGATTTTTCTTCTTCACCATCATTTCATATAGATGGATAGACCAAACACAAGGGTCATGCATTATGTGCAACCACCAGTTCATATTCTTCTAGATGGATACTGGATTTAAGTGCTTCACACCATATGACATCTTCTTAGTACATGTTCTCATCTTTTGAGGCTGTGTCCTCTCACACATATTAATGGGTAGTAACACTTATATGAGTGTATGTTGGAAAGTTTCTATTGACTTTGATGATAGTACATTCAATGATGTACTATGTGTACCATCTTTTTCCACTAACCTTCTCTCCATCTATTAGATTGGTCATAGTGGGATAAGGAAGACAATTGAGTTCACACCTGACTTAGTGCACATCAGAGATAGTTGGACTAGCAACATTGTTGCAATAGAGACAATTTTTTATTCTTCCTGATTGTATGCATTCACACACTTTGGTCCTCAATCTCCACTATCTGAGAATTTATGTCTTTCTTCAAGAGAGCATGTTGTATCTGAGGTGAATTTTGGTCACTTGATCTTATGTGTTCTTCCATCTATTCATGAGACTAGTGTTGATACTTCTACACCTCTACCTCTTGTTGAGATCACATCTGTTTAGTAGGATACCTCTTCAACTTTGATTGGCATTGTATCTCCATTCATTGAGCCATCTAGTGTAGTTGTTGAGGACATATAAGAGGATATTCATTTCCTCATAGATGATAGATTCAATAAATCTTTTATCCCATCTTCTTTGGAGATTCCATTTTAGGACCATCTTGAGTTCTTTGATGTTGATACATTTGATTCAACATCCTATCATTCAAACACTCATGTTTTAGTTTAGTTCTCTATTGAGCATCATCTAGGACTTTCATTTTCACCTCACATTCAAGGATTTCCTCATCATCAACCATTGGCTTGGTTTCTTCCTCAAGGGAGTCACATTGGTTTGATCATCGACACATGGGTTCTCTCATTTTGGGGGGGCTTTGGAGTGTCCACTCTCTCTTATGGGGGGGTATCTAATTGTATATCTACATATTTTCTTGAGAGAGTCTCTTGAGACATTTTATTTGTAATTTCTTTTTGTTTCTTGTTTGGAGAGGAGTTTTGTTCCCATAAGGTTTTCTCCTTTTCTTCATTTGTGAGAAAATTTCATGTTGTTCATGGGTATCTCACCAAGCCCTATGTTGACACCCATTTTGCACCCATCATTGCATTTTTTCCTTCATCAATTTTTTGCTTCTCCTTAGTTTTCATTTAGCGAGGGTGTTGGAGTAAATTAATCATCCTTAATTTACTCTCATACTTAATGCAAACTCAGGTAAAGATCATCTAGTTCTTATTGTGAGTATTATTGCATGATTCATGCATTTCAATCAGTTAAGTGACTTAATTGATTCATGCATTGTGTTATCTCACTCCTTTCGTATTCAAAACTTCACCATTTAGGGATCTCATGTTGAGTTCATCTGAGTCTACATAAGGATATTCAATCCATCTTTGTATTCATTCAATATTCAATTAATCAATATTGTTTCATCCCTTTTTGTTGTATTTTTTCATTTGCATGCGATAAATTTTCTTCAAAATATCATTTAGGGCTTGTGGGATCCCAATCATGAATTATTTCACTATTAAACAATGAAAATAGAATTTTGTGATCCTGTTTAATAATTTTTAAATAATAAAAAATCATTGCACATGAAAATAGAAACTAGATTTTTTTTCTTTCATTGATTTTTTGACCACCTGTATGTCATGTTGACATTATACAAATACATCTATCAATGTGATCACACACACACACACACACACACACATTTTAAATAGCTAATCTAAGTGTTTCAACTACAAAATGTGAGAAAAAAACTACATTCAATTATACTTTGTTGTATTTCAATTCCCTCGTGGAAGTCTTCAATTTTAGGATAAATGCTGAAAAAGGTTGTGGATACTAGCTTTACACTTGAAAAGTGCATTTTCTTATAATTTTTCGAGGCCTTTTAAACAAATCCATTTTGTGCATATCTTGAAATCATTGCATTCCAAGAGACTACATTTGTTTCAAGCATTTTTTCAAACAATTGACATGCCTCATGTGTGGTTTCACATTGTACATACATACATGTCTAAATTAGAAGAGAAAACTACTACATCTA
>VDFB02354136.1:0-14346 GCA_007258455.2 Sequoia sempervirens
AAAATTGAAGTTAAAGGATTAATATATTTTTGATGAGTAAGTCTTATATAATCTTGTATTAACTATAAAAGATAATAGTACATAATTTACAAGTCAACAGTGGCATGGTGTGATGGTTAAGTTGTGTTGTTATTCTAGCCATCAAAGTTCAAACTCCATTGAAGTGAAATTGTTGAGAATTTATATTGGGGATGAGGTCCCTCTATGTGACCTCACTGGTTCATAGCCGGTTCATAACTCCGAATAAAAAACATTTACCCCTCTTAATAAAAAAAAATAGATAATTTAAATAAAAAACAAAGATGGATTGTGAAAAGGTGCATCCTCAATGTCTAAAACAGATAAAATCCTAAACAAAGATTCCAAACAAAATAATAAGAAGAAGCCCACACAGACACAAAACGACGAAAACAGTCCCAACAAAAAAACTTTGGATCATCAGACTTTCCCCAAACATCATGAAATATATTTAAAGTTCACGAGGCAGTCAAAGTCTGTTAAAATGGGAGGACAGATTAGTATATGCGAAGGAGAAAAGAACAAAACGCTATAGTGTCTTCCATTTCATATGCTAAAAATATAAGGATAATGGGACTGCACATCACCCTCACTTGACTGTTCCTGCTCACTAGAATGGGTGTTGGCTTTCGCCCAATAAATAGAGTTGTTTTGTCAACAAGGTGGCAATCCCATACGTGAGACTATGCCATAACCATACCATCTATTCTATCACTTTTTTTCCATTTTCCTTTTCATTAAGATATCCTGATTAAGGCCGTGATAATTAGTTTTGTATTGGAGGCTTCCTCTGTGCAGGTGTATAATCTCTTCCTCCTGAATATTTGAGAAGTACATGCAAAATACCCATTAGACAAGTTTCCTATGCTGATTGTGAAGAGCTCAGAAAGTTTCTCCTGCTGCTGCTGTTTTCTCTGGACTTGAATAAGTTTTTCCTCACCTTTTCTGGTTCCTGCAGTATATTTGAGAAGTACATGCAAAATACCCATTTCGTGTTAATAGACAAAACCTGATAAATATAGAAACATAAGGTTTCCACGTTCTACTGTTTCTGGAAAAAAGTTCCATTGAAATATTTTTGATCACAGTATGTAATCTTTAAGGTTGATGAATTGTGATAGGAAAAGGTTGATAGAAAAGCTTACACAATAACATACACACAATTGAGAGGTTTTGTCTGAGAGACTACCTGCAATTTAGGTGAAGTGTTGATGATGAAGGAATCTGGATCTTCACGTCCTGCAATAAGACATTATGATTACCAGTATTAGAAGCTGCAAGTATTTTATTCCAAAAATCCAAGATGCCAAGATCCACTGTTTATTTGACCGACAGATATAGCATATTGCGATTTGAGCGTTTGACTTGATGGAATATAAATCAGAACCACGAAACAGTGATAATGATCATTGACCAGCAAATTAAACAAAAGAGACACAAAGAACTCTGTACGTGCATTGATTGCATCTGAATGAAATTAGTTCTGTACGTCCTAGTTTATGTTCACTCGTATGCAAGATTGAATAAACATCAGATCTTTAAACCCTAATTATGAAGAATTAATCGCTCAAACTAGGTACAAAAAGAAAGCTGTTTGGCACAGTCAAGCAATTCAATTAGTTTCATCTCATGAGAACAGTTCTTTGTCGTAGTTACAAAGCGTACAACTTACTATATCTCGCTGGATTGAGAGCATATAGAATAATGGTAATACTAATCATCAATTGTTCTTCGGAGAGTGAGTTTTTGGCCCACTGTAATCGACATCAAAAGTTTGGCCATTGTCGTAATTGTTAAGACGCGGTTCGTGCCATGGGACAACCATGAATTTCTTTGAAGACGAATTACTGAAATCATTGTGGAGTTTATTGGCACAATTGAGCTTCATGTTAGGCCGCTTGTGCTTCTCAGACAAAAGCAATTCAGATGTGGGTTTTTTCTCCACCATTTCATCAGCCAATCTTGTGAAAGACTGCTTCACCAGCCATTTCCTGCAAATATATTTCACTTAATTAAAACACTGATGCATTGACAACCGATATTGATGTTAGAACAGTACTTACATGATGATTAGCAGGGCCTCCAAGAGGAGTGTAGGAGTCCTGTAATAGTCTATGATCTTCTGTAATATTCTGCTGCTCAGCTGCAGCTGAAAAGAAACCAGAGATGCATGAGCATATGCCATAAAAGTTCTTGCTAACTTTTGGGTTTGGAGAAGTAGAGAGTTTACTAAAATGAAAATAAGTAAGTGTAAGTTAAGAAAGTGAAAACTTGGAATTCTAACAATTTTACTCACCTCTTATCTGTCTACTGCAATTGGAGAACTGGAAGTAAGAAGCTAAGAGCAAAACAATAACAATCTGACATGGCGCCATCTTTTGAGTGTGCAAAACCCTTTTGTGCAGTGAGAATTCTGAACCTTCTATAAGCATATATCCACCTGCTAGAAATTTTGAGCTTGGTGAGAATCTAATGACAATCTCAAATAATCTTGCCACAAAGAATCTCAAAACAATTACTTATAGCTTATAAAAATGTCAAGGAATCTCAAATAAATCTTGCCACAGAGAATCTGATAGCTTAGATTGCAACTTTTCGAGAGAATTTTGTACTGTAATGGGCTAACAATCACTGTCTGTTGGCAGGGAGGACACTTCTCATGGGCGGTTCAGAAGCAATAATCAAGCATCAAAAAGAGAACACCGTATAACTGAAGATCCGAGGCCTCTATATTAATTCTTGACAAAACATTCAGACTCAGACTAGCATACGTGTATGGTTAATAATAGCAAACGATCTAGCTCAAAATTTAATTCCTTACAATCCTGCTCACTTGATCAAAACACTATTAAATTTGTCAGGGACAGAATTGCAAAGGGTGAAGTAAAAGTGATTTTTTTCTTACCATTTGATATGGATACTCCATTGAAGGTTTGATTCAATACTAGGGTGATTCTATCCAAGGGGTTTGATCTAATGAGTTCCATGTAACCCTATCCAATTAAAATTCTTTAGATGGAATCCCTTAAAGCTTAAATAATTAAATGCTCTAAAAAATATATGTTTTCAATAAAAAATCAGGATGCCTTAGTGTAATCAGGGTTAAAATATTAAGGTTAGGCAATAAAGCATATAAACAAAACCCTAATAAACAATGAAGCACAAATGAGCATAAAGACACCAAACATAAAACGATATTACCAAATCTTCATGTCACCATTGATTCACCACCATTGCACTTCTCCATTTTGCTTGAATATAATAATTGCCCTTAGATTTTTTAGTATGCAAATAGGCCTATGACAATGACTAAGCAAAATATTGAAGATTCTATATGACTATGGATGCACTTGACTTATGACTTGATAGCAAGATGGCAAGATGACTCTAGATAACAAAAGATAGCATTAACTCATGTAGACTCTAGACAATAGAAATGACAATGACAAGGTCTTTTATAGGAAAGACAATTTTGAATGAAAGGCTAAGATTGAATGTTAATAATCAATAGCCAAGAATGAAAGATGTAGTATGGACTTGGGTTAGGGCAAAATTATAAGGATTGATGGTCAAGATTAAATTATAAATAATTTAATCAAGGGTGGAGGTTAATTGAAACATGGATAGATAAGGACTTGATGTGGAAGATAAGATTGAAACAGATAAAAAAGAATTAAATAATAAAAAATATTTAATGTAGGCGGCTAATGAATAATTAAATAATTATTTAATAATAGAAGAATGTGACAAAGGAAATATTTTGAATTAAATAATGATTTAATTCAAAATTCAAGAGAATGGACCAAATTAAATAAATAAAATTTATTTAGTTTATGAGAGAAGAGGCTAATGAATAATTAAATAATTAAATAATTATAGTAGAAAGTGGATAAAAATTAAATAATTAATAATTTATTTAATTTTAGAAAGAAAGGGACTTAATTAGTGACGTAATTAAATAAAGATAAAAAATGAAATAATGAAATAATTAATATTATTTAATTAATAGAGGAGTTATGACATTAGAAAATAATTAAATAATTAAAAATTATTTAATTATGAAGAATGAAAGGGGAAATGATGGAGGAATTAGAAGTCGTAGGCCTAACACAAGTTTTAGTGTCTACATTTTGTCCCTCTTTGATACAATGCAGTTTATCGCGTTGTGTCAAAGAAATTTGGTCAAAAACATGCACCACTGAAAGCAAGGTAGACCCATGCCCCCTCGGAAATTTTTTGCAATTTTTTTGCAAATTTCAAAAAATTTGATAATTGTTCTGACAAGTCAAAATAATAGTAAAAAATGCCATGGTGATGAAAGAAATAAGTTTCAAGACCTTTGAGGTAGATAGAATAAGGTTTCAAAGCTCCCACAAAGTGCAACCAACACAAACCCTAGTCAAACCCTAATTTGAGGAGGTATAAATAGGAAATTCGAAGGTCAAAGGGCTCATTTGTACATTTGAAGATTGAAAATTGAGGAGCTATGAGGAGAGAGGCAGCCAAGATGTCACCTATTCCCTACACCAAGCACAAAAGGTATCATGTGTGGACCTTTAGACAATCGAAGGGTGCAGTAGAGCCGGTAAGTATCTAGAAACCCACTTTGTAAATTTTTCATTTCATGCATTTCTAGGCATTAGGAAAATTTGAAAGCCAATTGCATCGTTTCCCATTAGCCGCAAGTTCTATCACAATTGACAATTATCTGTGAAACGATGTAACTATTGTATATAGTCACAAATGATTGGGGGTTGCATGTAATTGAACCCCTGCAAAGTATTTGCAAAAGCATGCGACACAAGTAATATAGTGTGACAGAATCGTCTGGTTTGGTGACACAACTGACTGTTAAAGTTTTTTCCTTAGTATATGATAAAATTACTTATGTAACATGCATCAAATAGGTTTGACTAAGTTGTTTAATTGACACAATATTTGCTATTTTGACCACAGGCTAGACTTGATCCGATTTATACATGAGAGTCATGATTGTTTAACACATACCGGTTATGCGACCAGATGACCAGTGCTGAAAAGTGTAGGTTGTTGCATCTTGGACTTTACCATGTGAATTTCATGCCCATTATTAGGGAAAATGAGGGTATGCTGACTGCACTTGCTGAGAGATGGCACTCAGAGATATGTTCATTTTATCTACCAATGGGAAAGGCTATTGTCACACTAGAGGATGTTTATAGGATTCTGAGACTACCTATTCATGGTGAGTGGGTTAGATATGATCCAAGATGAGGATACCAGGAATTAACAGAGTATTATGTCTATGAGGATGTCAAAGACCTGGGGATAGACCGCTATGAGATCAGGTGGGAGACTTTGGAAGAGCGGTATGAGAGATTTGACTGCATCTTGTGCACATTGATCATTGAGGTTGTGATACCAGACCGCCGAGGACACAAGTTTCTAGTTGGATGGGGTGAGATGCTCATGGGGATGCATGTGAGAGATATAGTGTATGCATGGGGGCCATGTCTACTGGAAATGCTTTATTTTCAGTTACATGATATAGCCTACTGATGTGGACAGTCTATGAGTTGCGGTGTTACAATTCTGATGGCTTGGGCATGGGAGCACATTACCATGTTTCGTCCACTAGTTGGGGACCAACATTCCATATGTCTACCTGTACAAAGGCATAGTTAGACAAACCCATGTCGAAGATGTGGGGTATTGGAGGCATGACCTCAACATATTGGCTAGTTTCATTTGGAGGCCTTGGAGGGATTGTGCTTAATGGCCAGATGAGGATCAAAATTTGCAGTGGTACCGACAATCAAGATACCTAATTGGATGGACAATCCAATCACAACATATTATTGACATGTATTTTCTAGAGAGGGTACTGTGATAGTTCAGAGAGTAGCAGGGTGTACCATAGGGTATTGCAGAGTTTTCCTGATCATCTAGGGAGGTTACACCATGGGGTCCTGTGATTCCAGTTGTGACAGTAGAGTAGGGAATTTATGGTCTACAAGCATTGCCATGGGCATGGAGGGGTGGTCTAGTAGATGCAGGGACTACGGTAGAGTATGATGCATGGTGGTAGGTTCATAGGCTAGTATCCTTGATTGACCCAGATCAGCCAACTCCAGTGGTTCAACGAGGGTGGGCCCCTCAAGGCCAGAGAGGTGGAGGGAGGGACAAAGGAGATGGAGGATGAGGAGGGGATGGTGGAGGTGGTAGTGGAGGCAGAGGACAGAGGCGCAGACTAAGGAGTCAGTGCAGAACACTTTCACCTGTCCAAGAGGAGGGAGAGGAGGAGAGACATGAGGAGGAGAGAGCTGTAGGGGATGGGAGGCAGGATGTGGAGATGGCAGTGGCTAAGGAGGTAGGGATTGATATGCTGGTAGACACGGTTGTGATGGAGATAGAGTAGCCGAGGGAGGAGATGCATGGGGAGGACCAGTAGGAGGAGGAGGATGAGATCAGTGAGGCATAGCACATCCTTTGAGAGAGGATTGTCTAAGGAGATGAGGGACTTGAGGATATACCCATCAGGAATGGGGAGGAGGGTGTTGACCAGTGGATACATGATCTGAAGGCTAGGGTACAGGCTCTAGAGGTTGAGCTCTAGACCATACGGGTGGAGAGAGATGGACTCCACATAGAGCGAGACACTCTACAGTCAGAGAGGGATGCCATGGTGATTAGGGCTCATGATACAAAGTAGAGAGTGATTGATTTTTTGGTTGCATGCATAGGATTTTCCATTGACACAACACATGATTTTATCAAGGTCGGGCGATGGGAGTAGTATTATAGGGATTTGTATGAGGCAGAGGTTCCCCAAGAGCACATGGAAGCTAGTGTATTAGTGGCACTGAGTAGTGGATGGGCACCGAGTAGATGATCACACAACAAATCTCACAGTAGGGGAGACAGTAGCGGTGGGGATTAGGTCACTATGATAGGCCACACCAATGAACTTCTAGGTAGCATGGTAGTTCCGACTAGGCCTTATTTTGACTTATGTGTTTTGACACTTGTATTTTGTCCATTAAGCCTACAAGCTCTATTTTGGAGATACATTATGAAATTGTACTGTGACACATTTTGAACAATATATATAAGATTTTTGGCAGCAATTATATGATACGCAGTCTTATGTGGATGCATTTATTATGTCATGGATGATTTATGATATTGATGTAGTCTATGTGATGATGCCCTTACTGATATGTTAATGCCTTATTTATGATTCCTAGATAGTAAATGTATGCATTTATGTTTATGATGTTATGCAAGCCATATATTTATGCCATGTGATGTTTATGATTATGAGATGTAATGCTATTTTACTTTTATGATGTGAAATGTAAATGCAATATGATAAATGATCATGGATTAAATAATTATGGATGGTTATATGGATGCCTATATGCTTATATGCCTTGGATGTTTTTATATTTTGTAATGCCTATATAATTCTTCTAACATGATTATATATATGCAAGATATTTGTTTTTGTGTGTCACAGGATGTCATCATAATGTGGCTAGAAGAAATGTTAGCATGGAAGACATGGATGTTAGTATGACAAAAGAACCTTCAATATTTTTCCAAATACATAATAGGCATTGCATGGATCATCATTGGGTTGTAAAATGACACAAATGGACAACAAAAACCATGGTATGACATAGAACAAAGTGTGAAAATTCATCCACTTGCAAAACATATGGTCATCTAGACAAGGAATGTCTTGAATCATACTAAGGTCCAAGTTGCCCCAATCTTTTTGCCAAGACAATCCACAAACAACAATCAAAGAATGGTGTTATGAGACATCATCACTCCTCTAAATCCTTCATGGGACATCCTCGAGGAAGCTAGTAACCTGACTCAAAGAAAAAAAGAAGAAGAAGACAAAATAGACCAGAAGGTCAACAACCATTCAATGTGTTTTCCAAAATATGATTGTTTGATGTTTAGTTGACTAAGTGATTGATAGGTTATTTGTTTCACGAAGCCTAGTTTTAGGAGAGGAAACATGTCGTATAAGATGCCAAGTCTAGTTTCGATCATGTGACCACCTGTATAAGGAAAATGACTAAGTTTGACTAAATGAAAATGTTTGGTTTCAGGAAGGACACATCCTGTAAAAGACATAAGTTTGACTAGTTAATGAGTTTGACTCTTCAGATATTTTGATAATTTGTTTGGTTTGGTGGTGACTTTGTTGACCCTATTTATCTTGTTGATGCATAACTTTTCAAAATGTTTTGATATTTGGTACTTTAAATTGACAATGTCTTGGTAGCCCCATTGCTTTGAAATACAAAAGCTCTAAATTGTTCTAAGACAACAGGGGGCCCCATCAAATGAATGTACCCACTTTCCTGTAAAAATGCATAAAGACCTCCGCTAGTTCAACATGACCTTAACTTTGACACAGGTCCTAATTTTTATTTGAAGGCTAAAGGACTAACTGTACCTCGAGGGGCATCAATGAGATAGCCTTGCCTATGTTTGGTAGCAATATAGTTTCGAAGATTATGTGACGCTGACTGAAAACTTCGACTGTTTTGCAAGAGTTTTTTACCAAGAAGTTATTCAAATGTTTTTGTGTTTAAATGACATGTTTTGATTTTTTTGAATTTTTGAGGTTTTATGATTTTTTTGTCTTTTGGGAATACTTTTTTTTTTGTCTTTTTATCATTTTATGATTTGTTTTTCTTTTTGAGTGAAAGTGACATATGATAGGTCAAATGACATAGGTCAAGTATGTGCGCCCAGTTGAGTATAAGACCAATTTATTAGGGGTGGAATGGAATGAGATGAGCATTATGGAAGGGGAAAATGATACATGATGTCAATCATTCTAGGCAATGGAAAGGACAACTAGCCATTATTATGGGTGGTATGGGATAAGCGAATGAAAGAGAAAAGTCAGATTGGAATGATGGTAGATGACGAAGCAAAGTCAACTACACATTTTGGGATAGAAACAAAAATTTCACTAATGATGGTGTTGTTGATGCGAAATGGTCATAAGTGCCGCACCACAAACACCCAATCAATGAACACACAAAAAAATGCAACCAAACATGCAAAACAATCAACCAACAATCAATGCTGTGAATACTCAAAGGGAACCATCAAGAAAAAATAACAATACACCTAGACAATAATTCAATCCCTTAGGGGAACCCATGGACGTAGTTTTGAAGAAGTTGATACAATCCAACCTTGTCATACTCCCAAATTTCTCAAGTTATCAAGAGTCACAAGTCAAACCTCCTAGCTATAGAGAAGATCATTTTTTGTGAATTTCATCAATACAAAGGTCATAATACACAAAGTTGTTTTAGACTCAAACACCTTGTTCAAGATCTTATTGAACAAGGAGACCTTGAGGTTGATCAAAAATTTAGAAACCAAGACTTGGAGATCTACAAAACCCCTATACTTGATACAAGAAAGGCATCAAGTTCTAATAACATAAACCATAGCCATGATACCATGATAGCACATAAATTTATGTTGCTCATCCATCACAAGAATAAGAATCAAACAAGCATTAAGAGACATCATTAAAATAGGTTCAATATTAATCAAAATTCCTAGCAATGTTTCATATCAAAATGGTATCAAGTATCTTTCAAATAGCCACATTACCCCTTCGTATGGCTCCATAATTGGACTTGTTGAGGAAGTTCCAAGGAAACAAGAATATATTTGTACTCCATCCATGGACCTTACAAATTGAGAAGATTCTCCTTTCAATGGTACATGATCTACCCAAGGGTTATGTCAAGAAGATAGTCTAGAGGATAATAGAAGTTGCTCCGAACTAAGTCAAGATCAAGATACTATTCCCCCACAACATAGTCATGAGCTACATAACGATGTCCTATCTCTAAGTAATATTTTCTCAATTGAAAATCATGTTGAAGAGATCAAATCCCCAAAGAATTATCATGACTTAATGAGATTTCTCCAATCCTTCCAAAATTTCAAGGACACACCAAATTCTACCAATGAGACGCTTTCTTTAGAGGGACATATAGACATTATTCATACAAAACAAGAGTCTCCTACTCTTGATATTCCCACACAAGAGCAAGTGACGGTTGAGATTATTGATTATTATAGTGATTGTGCATCATCAACATCTTATGAATTAGCACCAATATCTTTTGAAGTAGAATCAACAAATAAAGATATCATAGAATCTGAACAAACAATCAATACTCCTGAATAGCGGGAACCCATAGTAATATCATGTGTTCATGTGAAAAGTCACATTCAATGGCTATGGATCAGAGGATATATTATCAAGGAAAAGGGATAGGTATTGTTAATACCTTCACAACGCTGGGGGAAATCTTGTCTAATGCAAATTTCAACATAAGGGGCATGAAGGATCCTTATGATGAAAATACTGTCAACACTACAACTAGTCATATCATGAATTGTCATCCACCCATCATCTCATACACAAAATTGGACCAACGTGATAAGAAAGATTCCTATCAAAGAAGGGGAAGATCACTAAAGCAGTAAAGCAAAGAGGACAAAGTAAATACAAATGGATACCAAAGAATATAAAATAACATCATCCCAATTATACTTCATCAGTCAAAGAAACTTTGGGGAAAAGTCAAAAAGGGAAAAGTATCCATCAAAGATGCCCTCAAATACAAAAGCAAGATTCTCAAGCAAGGAACAAAGCATATCAAGTAGTTGGTCCCAATTCCACTCAAAACCTCATTTCCACTCATCATGACTCATATTCCCAAGTTTGGAGAGTTAAAAGTTCCAAACCATTGACCAATTCATCTCATATTCCTTCATGCATAACACTATACACTCCATCCATGATATATAATTCTCACATTGACCATGTGTTGGAAACTGCCCTTCATCATAAGGATTCCAAAGGAACTTTATCGCAATGTGCACACATAGAAAAGGTTAATTTTGGTACCGATAAGGTATATCAGAGTTCTTCAAAGTTGCATTCAAGTGATCGTATCTTAGAAAACAACTTCTTCAAGCAGGATACAGTTGGCATGTTATGACGATGACATCTACATCATTACCATCAAGTGGTTCAACATGAGAGTTACAAAATTTTCAAAAAATAAAAAATAAAGAAAATAGTAAAAATAAAAATCATCCTCCAGTGAAAACTGCATTGGCGACACTTTGGGCAAGTATTATGATGAAAACTTGGAAAATAAGCATCATGATTAGAATCAAGCATTTATATGGACCTTTTCAAGTGGAAGCATCTCATCTCCTTCATGAAAAAACCAATATTCCCTCCATCTAGATCCAATCCATCTTTACCCAGATCTCCTAGCATATCTTGATCTTGACAAAGATTCAATGTATACTTTGAATTTACTCATAGCTAAAAGGATTTTGACATGGTCTTTACCATACATCCCATGTTTTCCTATTGCATTTCAAAAAATTTTGCATGGTTTTCCATCGATATCTTGATTTGTCCATTATGTTACATGAAACATTGCTAGACATTGGGGGTAGTTTCTTGCACTCTCGATTTCAAGTAACTCTTGATCCATGTCTTATATCTCACAACATGATATCAACATTATGATCTAGGTATCATTTAAATCAAAAAATCCAAAAACACTCATAAAATTAGAAAATCCAAAACATCCAAATCATATCAAAATCCCAAAATAGGTCAAAAGGTTAGAAAAAAGTCAAAAACATGGATGTCAAACTATGTTGTCCCTGAGCTTGAATGTAGGAAAGGCTAATCATTGATCAACCCATGAGGCATTAGGTCAGTCCTTAGGAGCCTGTCATAATAAAGTGGCAATCCACCATATGTTCATACTTCATCAATAAACAAGTCCATGTCAATCGAACTACAAGGTCTCTGCATGTATAAAGTAGACACGACTAATATTTGATTATCCCTCAAGGCCCCTAGATAGTCTTTTAGGTTAGGTTCTTGGTAAAAATCTTGAAAAATGTAAAACATTTGTAAAACAACCCAAAATCCAAAAAACAACCTTAGAACATTGCAAAAACATCGAAAACATTGAAATATTCCAAAAAAGTCCAAAATCATCCATCCCATTTCGCTTTCACCCGCAATAATCTCATCCATAATAAACTGATCATCACACTTAGCCTTCGGTAACACAACCAGAAAACAAGCACAACAATTAGCAAAAATAAAACCTTTAAACGTAAAAATCAAACTCTTGATCATTCTAAAACATGTCAATCAAACCTTATATCAACGACCTTTCAAACAACCTATCAAATTTCCACCATCCAATAACATTTCCTAGGATGCATCCTTCCTACAATGGGCATTATCTTTGGTAATCACTTTGGGTACTTATCCTAAACAAAACACATCCCTTTGGCTAGAGGTATGAAGAACATTGGTTTATTTGTTTACTTGATCTTTTCTTATGATTTATCTTATTGTGCCCCTTCTAATGACCTCTTGATGATGTCAATCAAAATGATTTAGAAAGAAAGGAATGGGGAAATTCTCATTATCTTTTGTTTTTTATGCTTGTTGGATGTTCTTGTAATATAACCTTGGTGAATACATGCTTTGATAGGTATGTATGGAGTGTGTTTTCGATAGATTGTTGACTATTACATTGATAGGTTATGCCTTTTTGTGTTTTGTTCTGAGATGTTTGAAGCTTCTGAAGTACATCCTAGCAAGGTTTCCGTATGTCAGGTGTGAACAAGAATACTCCTATTCGTTTGTCAAGTGAAATTCCATCGCACTAAATACAATGCCATCCTGGTTGTCCATACCTTGATGCATCATATCTATGTGTTTTATCAAACATAAGGAATATTGTGCCATTCGTATCCCAATCCCTGGATAAAAAAACTCATAATCACTCATCACCATACCTAATAAATTCTCAAGGAATCTTAGACTTGTTGGACTTCAGAATCAATCTTGAAATCAATGGTGAATCAATGTCCATCTCATTCTTCTATCCATCTTATTCTTCTTATTTGTCTATCTCTACTACATTCCTATCCAAGTATCAAATTTTTGTGATATATATAAAAATGTATATGAGGCTACCCATCGCCAATGATTACCTATACATCATCAAATGTGAGCTTTCTAGTCCTCTTTGAGCTGAACTGATCTTAAAAATTTGTTGAGATATTGCTATGAGAAATTAAATTTCTGCCTGATCTTTCAAGGGGGCAGTGTAGTAGTGTAATTTCATCTGCTACGTAATTCCTCCCACTGGGGCAAGAATGAGGCATCCAAAAAATTGAGAATTTTTTGAATTTTGATCTTGGCAGTAGCGTCGATTTTGAAAAGTATCAATCTTTGAACCAACATAACAAGAACCTCGCTTCAAAGAGGGGCAAAATGTAGACACTTAAATAGTCTTGATTGGTATTACGCATCTGAATCTGACTAATTAACATCATTTCCTCCCAAATCACTTATGACTAACCATTTAATTAAATAATCTATATTTTTTAATTAAATTCATCATTTTCTCCTATCAATCAAATAATTAATTTTATTGAAATAATTAACCCTATTTCTTACTAATTCTTAGCCCATTTAATTAAATAATGTAAATAATTTAATTAAAACCCCCATGTCTTCTCATTTGATTAAGATACATCTATTTATTTAATTGAATGTCGTATTTTTCTAAACCCCTAATCCACCTAAGATTAATTAATTCTGGATTAATTAACCTTAAACCACTTTATAATCTTCATTAGCCAATTCTCTAGCTTTTAACTCCACCAAGATTAAATAAACCTATGATCTACTAACCCCACTTGGACCATTAATTAATTTTCTCAAATTAATTAATTACCTATTTTCCTCACAAGGGAATATTCCCAAGGAATATCCCTTCCCTTTCCAACTTGCACATGAAATTAATTTCTCCAAATTAATTAAATGGGCTATTTACCTCACAAAAGGATATTCTCTTGGAATATTCTCCTCCATTTGAATTTCCCTCCCAAATATTAAAAGCCTCTTACAAAGGTCTTTAATGCTCTTACAAGAGCCACCTTTCCCTCACATTCCCACCTACATTCCTTAAATGATCTCTTACATTCCTCTTACACAAGCCACCTATGCATTAACTTCTTACATCTCTTCTCCCAAGATGCACACACACTTGTGTGAGGCATATATCCCTATTGCTTCTCTTAGTCTTGTGACACTTTCCACTTGGCTATTGAATCTCCAATTAGTCCCACATTGCCTAATTTCACTTCTTCTTCCAACCCTTGAGTCCTATAAATAGAAGACTCTATTATGAAGAATGAATCCACTTATTTATGTAGAGTCATTATAGC
>VDFB02354137.1:0-80547 GCA_007258455.2 Sequoia sempervirens
TTTAAGGGTTTAGGGTTTAGGGTTTAAGGTGTAGGGTAGAGGATTGAGGGATTAGGGTTGAGGGTATAGGGGTTGAGGGATTAGGGTTTAAGGGTTTAGGGCTGAGGGTTGAAGATTTAAGCATTGAGGGTTGAGGGATTATGGTATTGGGTTGAGGGTTGAGGGTAGGGGGTTTAAGAGTTTAGGGTTTAAGGGTTGAGGGTTGAGCGTTTAAGGTTTAGGTTGAGTGTTTAAGGGTTTAATGGTTGAGAGTATAGGGTTGAGGGATTATGTTAGAGATGGGGGGATGGAGGGAGAATTGAGAGAGAGAACGAGAGAAGAGGAGGGAGGGATAGAGATATATGAGGGTTGAGTATCCAATGTAAAGGTAGAGGGTTGAGAATTGATGGTATAGGTTGAGGACCTATAGGGTTGAAGGTTTAGGGTATTGGGTTGAGGCTATAGGGTATAGGGTATTGTGTTGAGGGTAGAGGGTAGAGGGTTTAATGGTTGAGGGTTGAGGGATTAAGGGTTGAGGGTTGAGAATTGAGGGTTTAATGTATAGTGTAGAGGGTAGAGGGTTTAAGGGTTGAGGATTGAGGGTTTAAGGTTGAGGGTAGAGGGTAGAGGGTATAGGGTTGATGGATTAGGGTTGACGATCCAATGTATAGGGTAGAGGGTATATGGTGATCCTACAATACTAGTTTACAATTTTTTTCCAAATTGGACATTGAATTTACTAGTTTACAATTTTTTTCCAATTGGACATTGAATTGAATTTTTTTAATGTTCAAGTTCTTCACTTTTGGGCACCAATAGCTGCTAAACCATGATAAATTTGATGATGATGCAAACTAGTGATTTGTGAAATTTTGTCTATAGATTCTAAATATATTTTTTTAATTACTTTTGGAATTAGATTGCATTTATTTTTCCTTCTTCAAAATCTAGTTTTTAACAGTAAACACCATTTTCAAAGAGTGGTGTTCACTGTATACAACATAATTTTTTTTCTATGAAGAATAAATATCTTTTTTTTTTTTTGAATTTAGATTTGTAACTATGATATCTAGCACTTTAATTTGGTTTCATAGTGTTTTATTGTATTTTTTTGCTTATTAAGTTGTGAAGTCAAACCAATTACAATTTAGACATAGGTAGACTGCATACAACATAACTTTATTTGTATGTATCAAAATTCAATTTTATTTTGTTTGGTTGGATCAAGGACATCAATACCTAGCACAAACATATTTTTTAGAATTTTTTTTTGGTAATCTACTATTTTTCCACATGTGTAGAATAGAGAGTTTGATTTTCGGTGAAAAGCCTACATTCAAAAGAAATAAAAAACAAATATAATAATCAAATTAAATATTTTTAAAAGTATACTATTTGGGAAGCTTATAATAAGGACTGCATACTTACAAAATATAAATTTTAAATGAATTTAGTTGATTCCCCAAAAGTTAAATCAAAAGTGATTTTTTATTAGTATTTTGATAGGTGTAGAGGAGACTCTGTTATAGGTATCGTTTAAAACTAGCGGGGTTCTATCCAATGGGGTTTGATCTAAGGTGGTTTGATCAAACCATCTTCAATTGGAATCCTTCAAATTGAACTTTTCAAGGCTTAAATCATTATATAAATTCTAAAAATATGTGATTTAAAAGAAATCAAGATGTCCTAAAGAGTGTAAGCCATTATTGTGGGACCACCCTATAGTGGTCGAGGGATTAGGGTTTAAGGGTTAGGTAGAGGGTAGAGGGTTGAGGGTTTAAGGGTTGAGGGATTAAGGGTTGAGGGTTGGGGGATTAGGGTAGAGAGTTTTCTTGGGCATAAGGGTTTAAGGGTTGGGGTATTAGGGTTGAAGGATTAGGGTATTGGGTAGAGGGTAAAGGATTTAAGAGTTGAGGGTTGAGGGTTTAGGGTTGACTGTTTAAGGGTTTAAGGTATAGGTTTGAGGGATTAGGTTAGAGAGGGAGGGATGGATGGAGGGAGAAGTGAGATAGAGAGGATAGAAGAGGAGGGAGGGACAAAAATATATGAGGGTTGAGGATCCAATGTATAGGGTAGAGGTTTGAGAATTGAGGGTATATGATTGAATGTTTTATTATATTGGGTTGAGGGTATAGGGTTCTAGGGTTGAGGGTAGAGGCGTAGAAGGTTTAAGGGTTTATGGTTTAAGGGCTTAGGATTGAGGGTTAAGGGTTTAAGGTAGAGGGTTTAGGGTATAGGTTTGAGGGTATATAGCTGAAGGATTAGGCTTGAGGGTTCAATTTATATGTAGTGTGTATAGGGCCTGAGGGTTGAAGGATTAAGGGTTGAGGGTTTAATGTATGAGGGTAGAGGGTAGAGGGTTTAAGGGTTTATGATTAGGGCTGAGGGTTTGGCTGAGGGTAGAGGTATAGGGTTGAGGATTAGGGTTTAAGGGCTGAGGGTTCATGGGCCTAAAGGTTGAGGGATTAGGGCTTGAGGGTAGAGGGTATTGGCTTGAGGGCAGAGGATAGAGGCTTTAAGGGTTGAGGGTTTAGGGTTGAGTGCTTAAGGGTTTAGGGGTTGAGGGTATAGGGTAGAAGGATTAGGGAAGAGAGGGAGGGATGGATGGAGGGAGAGATGGAGGGAGAAGTGAGATAAAGAGGAGAGAAAAGGAGGTAGGGACAAAGATATATGAGGTTATAAGGTAGGGGGTTGAGAATTGAGGGCATAGAGTTGATGGTTTAGGGTATTGGGTTGAGGGTATATGGTCGAGGGATTAGGGTTCAGGGTAGAAGGTTTAAGGGTTTATGATTTAAGGGTTTAGGGTTTAGGGGAGGGTAGATGGTTTAGGGTATAGGTGTGAGGGTATATGGTTGAAGGATTAGGCTGAGGGTCCAATGTATAGGGTAGAGGGTATAGGGGTTGAGGGTTTAGGATTAAGGGTTGAGGATTTAATGTATAGGGTAGAGGGGAAAGAGAGAGAGGAAGGGGGTTAAGAGAGATGGTAGAGGGTTTAAGGGTTTAGGGTTAAGGGTAGAGGGTAGAGGGGAGTGAGATAGAAGGTGTGAATGAGAGAGATAGAGACCTAAGAGAGGGAGACGGTGTAGGAGGGAGATACTTGAGAGAGAGATAGAGGAAGGATTGGGAGAGAGATAGAGGGTAGAGTGTTAAGAGTAGAGGGTAGAGGGTTTAAAGGTTTAGGGTTTAAGGGTTAAGGGTTTACGGTTTAAGGTTAAGGGTAGAGGGGAGAGAGATACAACAGGAGGGTGAGGGGGCTTCACTTCCACCTTTGGAGGAGGTGTGGATTCATGTTTGTATGGTGGTGAGAGTGGTGCCTTTGGTGGTTTCTCCTGGTGATGGGGAGGAGATGTTTTGGGGGGAGTGTAAACTAGTGAAGGAGGAGAATGATGATATGGTTTGGGTGGAGTGTGGACTGGTGAAGGCTTGTGGTGAGGAGGAGGAAATGTTGGAGTTGGGTTGGGAGGAGCAATCTTAGGGACAGGTGGAGGTGGAGATTTGTAAATGTAATGAGGAGGAGATATAGGGTTTGGAGGAGGTTGTGGCTTCACAACTGGAGGCTTGGGAACTGGTGATGGTGTGTGGACCGGTGGAGGTGGAGACTTGTAAATGTAATGAAGAGGATATACATACTTTGGAGGAGGTTGTGGCTTCACAACTAGAGGCTTGGGAATCGGTGATGGAAGGTAGATGGGTGGAGGAGGAGACTTGTAGTAGTATGCTTTTGGAGGAGGATTCCTAGTATGGTATGTGGAATCAGAAGGCATTACTGCAGCCAAAACAGAGGCTGCAATCAAAACCACAAAGGACTGGCTATTGAAATTCATCTTTCCTCTCGAGCCCATCTTCCCTGGTGTGAGAGAACTAACTAACTTACCAATTATTTATAGTAATTGATGGCTAGAAAGTAAGCTAGATAGAAGTTACTTGGTTGAACACAATGGCTACGTGGTATGCATCCATCGCTCTCGTGTCGGAGGGGGATTTCTTTAACAATCAAAGCGCGTGATGGAAAACTTTTAGTTTGAAAAAAATTGCATTTTACCTGCAGCAAATGACAATATCAACATGTGACTCTTTTTTTGTATAATTTTATAAAATGTGGGGTTACCAATTTTAAAGCATTGCAATCCAATGCTTTTGGACGTTATGTAAGAGCAATCGCCTTTCTAGCTGTAAATCGGAATTTAAAATGTTCTCTAAGCCTAACAATGTGAATGGTTCCCCTCCAATTTGGCATTTTTTAATCACCGTCTATTTTAAGCCTGGTTTTTGTTAATTTGGCCTGTGGCAATTTTTATAATGAGAAAATAGATAGTTGTTTATGTTGACTGTCTGGCTCTCCATATTTTTTGTTGATTAA
Organism: Sequoia sempervirens; assembly: GCA_007258455.2. Classification (NCBI taxonomy): domain Eukaryota; kingdom Viridiplantae; phylum Streptophyta; class Pinopsida; order Cupressales; family Cupressaceae; genus Sequoia; species Sequoia sempervirens. The sequence continues at coordinate 4,340 of VDFB02354137.1, forward strand.
TTTATGCCAAACCATTGAAAATGCTCAGCCTCCTTAAATTAAGTTTCGTTACCTTCATTGTCAGTGTCTTCGTCATGGTATACTCTTTTTCAATACCGAGGAAAATAGAAATGCATAACAATGCAAATGGACAAAACAAGCCTCGTGATTGATTGAGTTAGGTAGTACAACGAAGTCAATCGGTCATAATTTCGAAGTGTTCCGAGTTTGACTAATATTGTTTTTCGACCAATTAAAAATTTTATGACCTGCTTTAAGTAAATATCCAGTCAAATCTGATTAAGTAAAGTAATGTGATACCGCGTATGCTGATCAAGAAAATCAGTACCCTACCTACTAGAGTTGAATGGTTTATGAATAATCTCAATGAATAATCTCAGGGAGATAAAATCTTGTAAGTACAATCTCAACATCATAAGTGATGGGATTCCAATATAATAAGTGATGGGATTGCAATCATACTTCAGAAAATTTTGGTACAATGGATATCTCTCAATCTTTCGCTCTCCGTAAAAAAAAATTAAGTCAAAAAATTTCTTTGTCAATGATACAAAAGTCAAAATCTTGTAAGTGCAATCTCAACATCATAAGTGATGGGATCCCAATATCATAAGTGATGGGATTGTGATCATACTTCAGACAAATTTGGTACAATGGATATCTCTCAATCTTTCACTCTCCGTCAAAAAAATTTCAGTGAAAAAATTTCTTTGTCGATGATACAAAAGTCAAAATCTTGTAAGTGCAATCTCAACATCATAAGTGATGGGATCCCAATATCATAAGTGATGGGATTGCGATCATACTTCAGACAAATTTGGTACAATGGATATCTCTCAATCTTTCGCTCTCCGTAAAAAAAAATTTAGTCAAAAAATTTCTTTGTCGATGATACAAAATCTTATATATTAAAAAAAAATTAAAAGAATATTTATCTTTCATAAAAATCAAAATAATTATTTTTTAGTATTTATAAAATTTTGTTATAGATTTATTTTTTGTAGAATTGTCATTAAATTGATTTTATGAAAAGTAGATGTATTACTATATGATATTTAACAATAAATTCTTCTTTTCTTTTTTAATTTATGTTATTAAAATCGTTTGCTAATTAATTTCACTTTTAATGTTTATTATTAATTATATTATAGAAAAAAATAACGTATATGAACACTAAAATTACATATTTTAATTAGAATTTATTTGAAGATGTGCATTAGCTTTTTAAAATAAATATAATTAAAATTATGATTTTTTATAATATATTAAATATGAATAAATTGAAAAAATTGATAAGATTTGATGATTCAAACCTACATCCATTTATCATTATTCTAACTTGCATTTTAATAACCCATTATATGTAAATAAAAAGAAAAATATTTTGAATTCAATTCAATCTAAAATTTATTTATTATATTTATTTTGATTCAACCCTATTTATAAAGAGTTCCTTAATCTTACATCACAAATAGCAATATATAGTCATAATAAGTATGTGGTCTCTAAATGTTAATGTTGTTCTAAACTAGTATCTTTCATTATATATAACTCAAAAAATAATATTGATTTGTTATTATAACACCTACACCTAAGTTTATAAAGCATTCATCTAATTTAACCACTTTTATTGAGAGAGATCCTTAATATCACATCATATATTATCACCTCTAATGTGTAAATAAAAAAATGATGAGTACATATAAGTTATGTGTCAATATTAAAGTGATTATATAGTAGTATCTTTGTATCTAAAAAGAGAAAAAATGATGTTAAGTTGGAGATGCAACCCTTAAACTTGCATATTAGTTTAATGTAGAATTTATGATCACACACAATAATCTTTGTGGTTAATGTGTAAATTTAAGTAAATGATGAATATATATTTAATATTTAATGTTAAAACTCATATAAAAATCTTAAATACATTATATAAAAGAAAACAAGACATATTGGTCTCAAGTCACTTATATTAAATTGGTTATTTAGGATAGATAGGTGTCTTAAGACTAATATCTTTCCATGTCTTGTAGATAGATGTATTTAAGATATATATGTTGGTATTATTTGTAGGTACAATTTGTAAAAGGATAATTTAGTATTTACTCTTTTTCTATTTCTATACAATCATATATTCTTTGAAAAATAAGAAAGCATATGATATTCATTAAAATGCATACTACACATGACATACATTAAGCAATATTGGGCATTTAATATTTATTTAAATGTGCAATATATAACATATTAAAAGATATTTTTTATAAGGATGTAGACACCTAAATCTAACTTGACCCCCCACACCTAATTTTATCCTATCCTAAGCCATTAATTAAATAAATATCTAAATTATTTATTTAATTATTCTCATCCTTATCCTAATCCTTTAATTAAATAAATATCTACTATTTATTTAATTATTTTTCTATCCTGATCTCATTAATTAAATAAATACTTTATTTATTTAATTAATTCCCCTTTCTCCATTAGCTGTGTTCATCTAATCCACCCCTTCATCTTGTTCACATGGATCATAATCTAAAATTGACCTCATGTGAAAAATGTCCCCTTCACATGTCTAACTAACTCTTTGCCTAAATTCATTGAACCTAGACACCTATCCAAAAGTTAAACTGTCTTTTCATCATATCCATTCATCTCATTTAACCTCTTAATCCTAGCCATTGCCATAAGGATTTTTGTCCTTATTTCAATCCTAAACCTAGATTCTATCCATCATATGACACTTTTCATATGATTACATATTTGATCAAAATCTTAATCCTCAAACAATATTGGCCATCCATCCTCAACCATTCCTAGTTATTGGTTTTTCTTGTTCAAGACTTTATATCTAGAGGCTCTCATCCTTCATTTTTACATCTAATCTATTATCATATCTACATGCTATCAAAATCTCTATTGAATCAAGCTCATCATTATCATATCAAATCATATCAAGGTTATTCTAGATCATTGAGAAATCCACATATCAACATCAAAGAACAAATCAAATGGAATAAGGGTGCACTCCATTTCTGCTCATCAAGGAGAGAAGAAAATATTTTAGGTGAAGGTATTGTGCTTTGTATTTATTTTATCTTCCTTCATTTTCCTTCAATATTTTCTCACATTTTCAGAAGGAACCTAGGTTCATGAGCAATCATGTGTCACTAGAAAAAACTTTTTACTTTTTTGTATTTTGTTATGTATTTGTTTTCTATTCATATCAACTTAATTACCTTGAGATTGCTACAAAAATATTTAAGACTTATTTAATTCAATGCCTTCTATAGTAATTTTTATAATCATTAGCACATTTCTTTGGACATGAAATGAGTTGATATAAGTCAATATTTTATTAAATGGGGCTATGATAAAAAGTACAATAGGAGTTGTATGTAAAGGCAAGGTTATATATGGTGCTACATCAATAATTTATTAAGTTTTGGGAAAATATGTGTGTGTTAAAAAAATATTATCTAGATAAAAGGCTATAATAGGAAATGTGTGACATATAGGTTTGCCTTTGTTTTCAATGATAAATTAAAAATTCTCAAGGTGGAAATGTCTTAATGTTGCAATTTCAAATAAAATCCAAAAAGTATATGTTATAGTTTGATAAAATCACCATCTATAGTTTCCCACCTTAAATAGGATTAATTTCAATTTTTTCAAATTGCACGCTATTTGAACCTATTAATATCCACCATTTAAAAAAAAAACTAGTAGTTTAGAAACTATATTCTAAGCACTAATAATATTGTTCTTGTCACATATAATTTTTTTGATTGTGTCTATACATTTAATTTCTCATCCAAGATGTTCTTGTTGACTTTTAGAAAAAAGTGGCCACTTTTAAACCCCTTTTTGTCCCCCACTTCCATCCACATTCCTTGATATGAATGACTCCTAGTGACAAAGTAAGCCAAATATAAAGTCATGTTATTCTAATAAAGCTTCATTTCTCCTAGTTCCATTTAACTTATTTCTCTTCATGATGAATGCTGCATATTCTCTCTTATTCACTTTCTCTTTATTTCATTTTTCTTATCATATTATATTTATTCCTATATTAATTCTTTTATGATGAACTAACATATCTATTTTGAAGGATTATGATTTCTAACATTGTGGTCTTGGAAGATAGCAATTATAAGTTACTTTTTTTTTAGATTCTTAGCCTAGAGGCATGATTCTCTCACTTGAATGTCACATTTCCTCTGTAGTATCCTTTTGGGTATTCTTTTAAAAATAAATAAATTAATTTTTATATCTTAACTTAGCTTTATTACATAGTGGCACAAGACTAATAAATAAGAAAAATATTATTTTTTTAAATTTTTTATTTTTAATCAAATACATAGACTAGAGTGTGGCTCCCATAGACCCAATGAGAACACACTTGTATTGAGAGGGGGGGGGTGAATCAATATAAGACTAAATTTTATTTTTTCAAATTAATAACCACAATTTAACTTAAAACACACATCACCAATAAATAAGAACACAAGAAGAGAACAAGTTTAATGTGGAAACCTTTTTGGGAGAAAAAAAAAAGGATTGCTTGGATCTAGTGGCTAAATCAAACCACCAAAATAAACAATCTTTTACAATAATTTATAGGCACCAACCCACTAGAGACACCAATCCCCACTACTAAGAACCAAATTGGTAAGAGACACCAATCTCTTTTACTATGAGGCACCAACCTCTCCAACATGAGGCGACAACCTCAATATGATGCACCAGTTACCTCTTGATAGAAAAAATATTCTTCTTCTTGATAGTTCTCCTTCATAGATATTCCTTTAAATAATCTTCTATAATATTCTCTTATGAAAAATATTCTAGTTTATATATAATATGTCTATTAGGTAGATGGAAGAAGATAGGTCCACAAAGAGGGGAAGTTTCATACAAAGAAAAAATGCTGAAAGGAACAGGTACCTTTTTTACCTATTTAGGAATGGGGACACAAGCCTTAGATCAAGATCTCATTCCTAAATGGGCATCTATTCTAAAAATAAAATGGATACCTATTTTAAAGTAGATACTCATTCTAAAAATATAAAGAGTAATCATTTTAAAGTAGGTACACATTGTAAAAATAGAATAGGTACCCATTTTAAAGCAAGTACCTATTGTAAAAATAATTAAAATTTTAGCGTACTTTTTTATTTAGTTTTAGGCTTGGGAAAGACATGACAACCTAAGACTTAGCCTTGGACTTGCAAGTACAAGGTGATGGAAATGTTAAGAGAAATAACTAACTTTGGTAATATGGCTGATGGTTTTTTTCCATAAATGTTTTATAAAATTAAAAACCATTATAGATCACAAAGTCTAGTTTTCAAATATGTAATTTTTTAAAGATTGGAATATTTTTTCTATTTTTTTATTAATTTCTAAGGAAGATAATCCATAAAATTGAAATTTCAGGTTTTCATATTCTTTTAATACTTTTATTTTTCTAATTTTCTTGTAATTTTTTTATATGGCATCAATCTACAAAAAAACTATTTAAACAATGAAAAAAATTAAAAAAAGTTGACTAGTTTAGGTGAAATTATGTTGTTTGTACATGAGGGTTTAAAAAAATAACAACTAAGGAAAATAAAAATTAATAAATATTATATATTTAAAAAAATTATAAGAAAATATCCTCATCAATCTTCAGTTTATTCTATATTTTTCTCCAAAAGGAATTAGAAAAATATATATATTTAGATCAAATTTTGGTGTTCATACACGTGCATGGTATGGTTCTAAAAATGCAACTTTTGGTTTTTATACATGTCTATTAAATAATAATTTGTATGGTTTGGATATTAGAATAAATTACATATTTGTAGACTAGACTCAAAATAATAAATTTTACATTACTAGATTTTTTAAAGATTTAATGTGTAAGTGCTTCAAAACTTCAGTTCAACTATAACATTTATTCTAAAATCAGGAAAAAAAATTCAACTTTTTAAACATTTTGAGGACCCAACTTCTTGCACTTACCCTATTTATCTTTCACACTCTTCCTTCTCCACACTTAAAAGATTATTTTTATAGTTATCATTAAGGAAGTTACCTTGTGAATGGATGCAATGCTTGGCAAGGGAGGAAACACTTCACACACTTGTAGACTTTTATTTGCACCTTTTAATAGAAAACTTGGGTACCAAAATAGGGTTAATCCCATATGATTTAAATTTAAATTTTATTTAAATTATTTTTCCTTTTTAGGCGCTAGACATGTGAGTCATCCCATGAATTAATAATATTTATTTATTGTTTTTCAAATGATTCCTAATAAGGGCACCAAAATGGGGAGGATTGACTAGCATAAAATGAATTATTTTAATCATCATGAATTAATCCTTGACATGGTGTGATCTGATCTAAGAATTCCAATTTATTTTTGGAAAATAATTTAATTGACATTGATTGGTCTTTCACATCAATAAAAACATACCATCATTAATGAAAATACATTCAACAATCTCCCCCTCTTTATTGATAGAAACCTTGCAATGAAAATAAAATGAAGAACATAATACTCACCCTAGGCATGTGCACCAAGATGGTGAGACAAAAAGTGGCCACTCCACTTGCTAGTCCTAAAAAAGAGAAAATGTGAGTGCATTATAATGAAACACACTCTAGTGTTATGAGTTGGTAGTGATTGAGCGTAGGATCAATCATTACCAAGTCATAAAATGAGCTCGTTATAATGTAAATACATTATAAAATGAGAATGTTATGGTTTTGTTTTTACATAACATCCCTATGTTATGTTTTGGTTTGAAAATGTTTCTCTTTCGTTCTCTTTCTCTTTCTCCTTCTCCTTTGATGAAACTATTGTTTCATTGAGAAAGGAGATCATAGGTATAATGGATAAATGACTAAAATCAACCTTTTACAAGAACATGTTTGGGAGAATTTGGATCAAGAAGGATATGAGAATGACTAACAACCTAAAAGGTGAATCAACCAAGCCTGGATCTAGATTCTTTTTGTCTGTTAGAGGTAGCGGGGTTGATGAATTGAAAAAAATGATACAATGATGTAAGTAGGTAAAATATGAAAATGCAATGTTTTGATATGAATTGTGACAAACTAAAAAAACTTAGAAAAATTTAAGTTCTATAAAAGTAAAAGGAATACATTAATGCACTAGGGTTAAAATCTAAGTTGATTCTGGGTGGTCTAGGGTGCATGGACACCCTAAACTAAGGACCTAGATCTAGAAAATTCATTCACAAGCATGAGGTACCTATTCTTTAGCTTCTTCCTTTTGGGTTTGGTTTTCACATCCTCTTCTATTGCTAAGATAATGTAGATTCTATATCTTGTCAACTTATAGGGTTTTGATGCATGAATGAGAAAATTATCTTCAATATTCCTCCAATCCTCTTTAGATACATAACCTACACAAATAAATGGGGGAAAAGGTTTGTGCCATATAGGAGCTTACCTTAGTCAAACCATATGTTGGTATTTCTACCTATAAAATGGAAAAAAATATGATAAAAGAGAGATTATCCTTTTGAGGGATAGAGGATAAATGATAAAATTGATGAATTGACACTTTTTTACAACTCACCACTCAAATTTGATCTACTTGATGGATTGAAGTCACATTCATCACCTTCAAGGATCAATTTTTATTTGACTTGATTTGATTTGAAGATGTACACGTGTTAATGCTCAAAAATAAAATACATGCAAAACATGAATAAAACTGACATAAAACTTGATATGATGCTTGGATGACAAGATGCTACAATAATTGTAATAAAATTGCTATTGATTTCTCTTGAATGCTTTTAGGACACTTTATTTTCTCAATTGAATTCTCAATATTTTCCTTGTTAATTAAAAATGTGAAAATACTATGTATTTATATGCAATTAATCTAATTTCTTAGAAATTAAATATCGATAGCCAAGAATTAAAATTTGTTTTCCAAATAGTAAATTACCAATACCAACATATTTAATTTTGGAGCCAAAATAGGTAGTCTAGGGTTCCCTACACCTAGACTAGATTCTTATTTTTAAGGGATCCAAAGTGTCGAGGATAAAATATTAAATTCCTACTTTGATTTCCCATATCTGTATTTTTGATAAATATTTTAAAATGGGAAATTACACACATAATTAGGAAATTAGGTCCAAGAAAATAGGGGGAGAAAAACCTAGTGTGAAACTCTCAACGGTAAAATTTATGATACTTCAACTATATACACAAGGTATATGGACATTTACTTTATTATAATTATACTTTAAGTTATATTTCATGTATGCAGTTTCAATATGTTTGAGAGTGGTTTCAAATATCTAGGAGCTATGATGTAAATCCTAGTTTTTGGAAGATCTTTTACTTTTTTATACTTAGTCAAATTTTAGTAATTAGCATGTCAAATTTTAGTAATTAGGGGATCAAATTTTAGCAATGAGGAGGTCAAATTTTAATATTATCAAGATGTATCATCTTTCTCTCTCTCTCTCTCTCTCATTTTTTATCCCTTACACTCTAGACCTCTCTCTCACTATCTCACTCATTTTTTATCCTTTACACTCTAGATCTCTCTCTCTCTCTCACACACACTCATTTTTTATCCCTTACACTTTGGACCTCTCTCTCAATATCTCACTCATTTTTTATCCCTTACACTTTGGACCTCTCTCTCACTATCTCCATCCATTTATATGACTCTCTCCAATGAGGTAAAAAAAAACCTCTCTACTTTTCCATCCTTCTCTCTCTTTCTCTCTCTATCTCTCTCTTGTAGAACACAAACTAAAATCTTGAGAGGGGGTTGAATTAGTATTCTATCAAATCTCAAACCCTTCAGAACAAATAGATACTTCAAACACTATCACATAAACATGAACATGAAAGGTGAAACACAATGAACATCACAACACACACACCAAATGTATGTGGAAAACCCCACAAGGGAAAAACCAAAATGAGAAAAGCTAATAGGAGTTGTCCTAATCCAACCTCACAAAATGAAGAGAAATTATAAATTTATTTTAGGCCTAGAACTCAAGGAAGCTACTACTCCCTGAAAACAATTTTAGGGTCACTTTGAAGGAAGATACAACTCCTTGGTTACACTTTGTTTTAGGGATACAACCCAAGGAAGCTACAAGTCCCTAATTTGAGAAAACACTCAAGAAATATTATAGAATGAAAATCCTTACATTGTTTGAAATAGACAATTAAGATCACTGGACTATTGATGATTGCAATTTTAAATTGCCACTTCTCTTTTGATGATTGCAATTTTTCTTTCTCTCTTCAAGATCAAATTTGTTCTCTACTGCTAACTAGCTCACTACTTTAGAATTCAAGAATTTATGCCTTTGGACCACTTCCTCCAGCAAACAATTAAGCTCACTTATTCACTTCCCTTTTTTCACAAAGATATAATCAAGATGAAACTGGATAGGATCTACCACTTCTACTCTTTCTCTTTCAGTTGCTTACACAATCACCATAATGCATCACAATACAACATAGACCAACCTAGATCAACTAGGTTTACAATATATACATGAAATTACATTGACTATCTCATATGTCGGTCTACAAAAAGGAATATTACATTTGCAAGTTGGTCAAAGATAAAAAAATCATCATGAAATTATAAGGAAGCTAAGGTAGCAGGACAACTTCCTACACTAATCTTGAGAGGAGAATAATGCAAAACTTTTTACAATTATAGAAACTTAAACATAAATAAACATAAATATCATGCATACTGCAACACAGTGATTTATGTGGGGAAAACCATTTTAGGAGAAAAACCCCACACTCCAAAAGTCACCCAATATATTATTAAAAAATCACAAGGATTACAATATGCTTGCAAAGAAAGCTTCCCATAGGAGTATCACCAACCAGAGACCCAGAGGCAACACGATCGCTATCAGACTCTCAGAATATGTATCACAATACACAATCGTAATACAACACCCTCATATAATAGGGTTTCCTTCTAGGGAAAATCAAGCTAATAAAATATTGGATGTTATATCTTTAAAAACCTAATGAGGAACAATCCAGATTTATAATAATAAAAGTTATATAAAATTTTTCTTTTGGGGATGCTACTCCTGAGCCCCTATAGGCGCATGCTTCCCCTGGACCCTAGCTAGGGGGATGATCACATGGACGCCTCGCGGGAGGGGAGGACCCCCCAACACCCCCCCATTATCATCATATGAACATTACCTTATGTCTCAATAGTAACTTAAGTAATTGCAAGGTTCATACATATTTTCCCAACAGAAATGTGTAGAGGGAAAGACCCAAAAGACTACACATAACCCCAGAAAGAGGAAAACGCCTTGAAAATTCCAACACATGCTTTTAACCTGGTCCCAAACTATCTTCATATCTTTGGTCTTCTATGAACATTATACACATGCTTTGAAAATTCAAATTAGGTCAACCTTAAGAAGAAAACATGTAACTTGTAGAATGTCGCCCTTCACATCATTGGTTGTACACATGAATGATAAAGCATTACTTTTACTTCACTTAGATGAGTCAAAATGATCCATATGACACATTCAGACACTTCTTAGGTTGTGCTCATACTTTAACTTGTGAAGCACATCATCAACATGCCTTAGTCAGCCTCAATAGAAACATATCTACACAACATGACTTGAAACGCCTAAGTGATACAAGAAACAAGAAATATCTTCATGCACTTCATACCATAGACACTATGAGACATGTGGAGTGTCCACACACACTCATTCAATTGAAATTCACAACCTTCTATTGACACAAGTAAACAAACATTAAAACTAGCCATTGGACAACATAGTCTTGCACTCTATCACTTCAAAATTTCATTGCAAAAGGAATAACGATATGAAACTTTGGATATACTACCTTCACATTTCACTAAACTTGATTTCTAATCCACACAAGTTCCATATTTTAAATGTGAAGAAATGTAGAGCCAACTTTTACACCTCTATCAACATCCTTACATAATTTGTCACTTTTAAAAACACCTTTTCAATAACCCAAAAGACTTGAAACTTGGATCAGACATGCCCTAACACAACATGAAGCTATCCTCAAAACAACAAGAGAAGACCATCATTAGTGGATAAATGTAGAGAATTTCTCAGACTCTAGCAACCAAACAACAAGACTGCAACACAATGCACATAACTTTTGACATCAATGATAGCCAAACTACAACAATCTCCCCCTCTTGCACTAATGGAAAAACTAATCTAATGTGCAAATTCTCTCCCCATTTGATATCAAGGACAAAGGGAATTTTTTTTTCTCTCCCCCTTTGGTGCAATACATATATCCATTAATCTCTCCTTCTTAAGACATCTTACAAGCTCCCCCTATAAAAAAAAATCACTACCTGCTCCCCCTGAGAGATAGCTCCCATCAATCTGGGAATAAAGATATGACATGAATTACTCCCCCTAGACATATGCACCAACTATGCATCTTGCAAGAAGGAGGGGAAATTACCCCTAACTTTTTCTTGAGATACTCAAATGTATCCTTTGCAAGATCCTTTGTGAAAATGTCTACAACTTGATACTTTGTGGATACATACTCTATCTTCACTTCTTTATCTACAACCTTCTCTCTCAGAAAGTGATATCTAATTGAAATGTGATTGGTTTTAGAATGCATCAAGTTGTATTATTTGAAATATTGATATCACTTGTGTTATCACATAGAATAGGAGTGGACTCATCATACTTTATCATGATATCCTTCATCCACAACACTTGAGTATAGTAAGATGTTACTATAATATACTCTAATTTTGTTGTTGATTTAAGGATACTAAAGCTTGCTTCTTACTATGCCACATGAAGCCAACCTACTTCCCAAAAAGAAATCACCACCATTGGTACCATGTCGTAGAGAGGACCCTTTGCTTGACATGGAATTAATTCATGATAAATTAGACTTAATGAGGCATTGATTCAAGTGTTGTGAGGCATTTTATGCATTCACACTAGGTCTTGGACCTTTGCAAACTAAATAAAATGCATTTAATGATGGCTTGTGAAGGTGTTGTGAAGTGTTGTAACACATTTCTACACTCTTCTAGACTCTTTTCATTTAAATATTACCTTTTTATTCATCATCAAATCCTATTTTTAAGTGTTGTAAAGTCTTGTAACAAGATTTCACACTTTTCTAGGCATAATTTCACTATTTAGACCTTCATTATACTTTATTTGACCTATTTATGCCCTTATAAGGCTTAGTTAAGTGTATTTTTCAATGTAAACCTGACAAATAACATTAAATGTAATTGAATTCCCGACACCCACTTTCAAGTCCAAGGTGGGACCCATTCGCCATGGTTGGTGAATGAGTCCCTCTTGGCTCCAAATTCAAAATATTTTAAATTTCCATTTAGGTTTTTATTTAAAAATACCTTATGTCGACCTGTGATGAGGTATTATTGGGTAAGTAAGCCACAAGTGTGTATAAATAAGTGTTTTTCTCCTCATTTTGCATCTCCTACAATCTCTTATCTCTTATCATCCATTCACTCATCATTCTTCCACCTCAAGTCAAGAAACTTAGGTTTTATCATTGTAAGACATCAAGAAAGCTTCTAAAGACATTCAAGGGCTGAATCTTCCTCCATTGGTGAAAAAATACAAGATCAACATCATGGCAAGGCAATCAATTCCATTATTGCATGTTTCATCCCATTCTTTCATCATTTTGGTTTAATTACCTAAAAGGGGTTTGGCCAAGGTAAACCCCCATGCCCTAACATTCAACATTTGTTCTTCTTGTCTTGTGTGTTTGCAGATTTAGAACTCTTGGAAGCTTAGAAATCATTGAAGATCAAGTTACAAGGTTTCTCATGTAATGTCTTCATTCAAAAAGTCAAATAATCAACAAAATCTCATTTTTAGGCCCGTAAATCAGAGTTTCAGAAGCAGACACCTATAGGGCATCAAAGCGTAGATCCAAAGCTTTAAAATCCACCTTTAAAAATATAGAAATTCAAAAGTGGACTCATTTTCCATGGGTGGTGAATGAGTCCCACCCCAAGGTCAGTTTTTGGATTTTTACATTTTTAGATGTACCCTTTTGTCAGAAATAAGTTCTAGTACAATTTGACATAACTGAGACTAATTTGCCATGGGTGGTGAATAAATCCCTCTAGGCCTAAAAATAAGCATCAACAATGTCTCAAAAGCAATTTCTAGTCTCCTTCAAGCTTTCAAGTGCACACTTCAAGTTTCGTTCATTTCTGTTTAGTTTTGCATTCATTTCTAGTTCATTGTTGCTTTACACAATGTGTTTTCAAACATAGCATAATTCTTAGATCTTGCATTCATATTTGATCAATTTAATAGCTTAGATGCACCTAGATCATTCCAGTTAACCTAAAAAACATCATACACATCTTAATTTGAATGAACCCTTTAGCATTTTTGGCCCTACCTCTCTACTTTTAGGTGAAAAACCCTAGAAGAGTTAGAGAGTCCTAACAAGCCAAAAATCTATGGTTTAGGTACTCCTATCATCAACACAACCAACCCAATCAGTATCAGTTTATGCACTCAGATCATGCAAAGTCATTACCTTTTGGATACCATAATCCATAATTTAGAGTGCTTGTCAAGTATTTCAATATTCTCTTGACTACCTTTACATGAGTTTCTTTAGGATTAGCTTGAAATATTACAACCAAACATAGTGATGCTTGGTTTTCATTGATTAAAAAAGTATGTCTAAGATTGTTGCAGTTTGGTCAAGTAATTGATGTAAGAGAGTTGTTGATGACAAAAGAGAATTGTAGTATTGTTGTTTGGCTACTAGAGTCTCTAAAAAATACTTTGTATTTCTCTAGTTGTGATGCTTTTCTCCTACATTTTTGATGATGGCTTTCTAGTGTGTCTGTGGCAACAAAAAAAGGATCCCTTTTACTTTTACTTGCTTGTTTGGGCCCCCCTTGTTAACTAAGATTAATGGTGCCTTGACTTAGTGTTGTAATGTGTTTAACATGATCACATTAGGTCTTGGTCCCTTGTGAACTAATGAACTTAAATGGTACCTTGCTAAGGTGTTGTGAAATGTTATAACACACCTTCAGACTTTTCTAAGGTTTTATTAATTAACTGAACCTAATAAACCTATTTTTAATCAAAATATACCTTAATGATGCCTTATTTAAGGTGTTGTAAAGTGTTGTAACACACTTTCATACTTTTCTAGGGTTTTCATAAATAATTGGCCCTCTTTATGCTTTAATTGGCCCTATTTTGCATTCACAAGCCTTAATTTATGCATCATTTCAATGATAATCCTGAGACAAATCAACATCCACTTAGGTGCTTTTAGGTTGTATGGCCTAGATTTAGTGATCTGGGACTCATGCCACCTTGGGCGTATGAGTCCCACCTATGTATTTGGGTCCCGATCCTGGTTTTACACCTTTCTAAGCATTTTTGAATTTGGTACCATAAATTATGCCTAATGGGACTCATACGTCACCTTGGGTGTATGAGTCCCATGTGGCCCAAAATTAAAATTAATTCAAATTTTTGGTGGGATTTTATCCTCCTAGATCTGATGTTGGTTTGTAGTGTTGTAATTTTTGGAATTCTTGCATAATTAAGTATAAATACAAGGTTATTTCACTCATTTTCACCTAATAAGCTAAGCATTCAAGAGATCATCCTAAGCCTTCAAGTATTCATGCATTTGAGTTCACAAGAGAATTCAAGTGTTTACAAGAGAATTCAAGAATCTTCAAGGGCTGATTATCAAGTGTTTTAGAACATTCTTCAAGCATCAAGCATCGTGTCAAGTTCTTCATGCATCGTGTTTTTTTTGAGCTAATAATTGTGATGCAGAGTCTCATGATTCAAGATAGAATTTCATTCAAGATCTATCCTATTCAAGTAAGATACAAGATCTACATCCATTGGAGCTATTTCAGACATGTTTGCAACACTTTATTGCTAGGGTTTGGTGAGTTGCAACATGTTATTTTGTTCATTCACCATTCTCCATTCCTATTTTATTTTCATTTCAAGGTTTGATTACCAAAATGGGGTTTGACCAAGGAAAACCCCTTTCCACTAAAAAAAAGGTTTCCCTCTCTTTAGTGTGTTATTTACAAGTCTAGTTTGAAGACATATTGAAGAGCAAGTTTGGAGAAAGTGTCAAAGTGTCTAAAGTTGTCACCTTGCAATGGAGATACTTGGAGGACTTCTACAGGTTGCAAATTAGGGTTTTGGATCTAGAAGTCAATTAGGAAGCACAAAGCAGACCTTGAAGACCAAATTTAGACTTTCAAGCTCTAGAAAACCCTAACTAGACTTATACACCATTAATGCCATATGAGTCCCAGTTTAGATCAAATTTTAGGTTTTTGCAGTTTCAAATACCCATTTGCCAGATTCTTGTTCCTGCATAGAAACCAGATCTGGGATTGATTCACCCAGTATGGCATATGAGTCCTAGTAACATTAAAGTCAAAATTTCTATCATTTCAGAGCCTCATTCAATCTCCTTTCAATTTTGAGGTGCATACATTTTATCTTGTAGCTTTCGGTTTGGTTTTACATTCTTTTCTAGGTCATCTAGTGAAAGATTACATCATATTAGGGTTAAGAATTTCATCTTGTATTGAATTTGTCTTTCCAAGACCTAGCTTGGTGGTGCACCCATCATTAGTTTACAATCATATCCTAGGATTCCCCTATCACAATATCTCATTCTCTTTTGCATTGATATCTCTAGGGTTTTCCTTTAATAAAATAATTGGAAAGTGGGTGTGCTCTATGTTCTAAACCATACGAAAGCATCTTACCCCATTTTATTTTTTTCATTTTGGTGAACCTGCATTTAGAACATCATAATTCTGATTTGGAGTGCATTATAATCCTATCTATCTTGCTTGCATTAACATTGCATTAGGGTTTGCATTAGTAAATTGGCATTCTAGGGTTTCCAAATTTTGCATTAGTGAAAGTGCATATAGCTTGCATTTTTGCATCTCATATCATTGAAAATCATACAAAATATGTATTTTCATTTAGTTTACAGATCATACAACATAAAAATCAATTGAAATTTTCTAATTTTTTTAAAAAAAAAACCTCACTGGGACTCATACACCCCTCTAGGTGAATCAGTCCCAGTGCAGATTCTTCACTGCATTTTCCAGAATTTAGAACTCTATTTTTGTGTGTACCATAGAAAAATGGCTCTTTGATATTTTCATGGTATTTTAGGTCTTTCTCTCATGATGTTTGACTTGTTTTGCTTTGATTTAATGTTGCAATGTGACTTAAAAATTCACATTAGGTCCTAAAAATTCAAATTAAGGTGTCTTGTGAAGGTGTAGTGAAGTGTTGTAAAAAATTTCTACACTTTTCTAGACTCTTTTTATTACAATTCACCTAAAAATAACCTTTTCATCACTTATCAAACTTCCTATTTTGAAGTGTTGTAAAGTCTTGTAACAAGATTTCACGCTTTTCTAGGCTTAATTTCACTATTTACACCTTTCTTATGCTTTATTTGACCCCTTTATGCCCTTATAAGGCTTGACTAAGTGTAATTTTGAATGTTAACTTGATTAATAACATTAAATGTGACTTAATTCCCAACACCCACTTGCAAGTCCAAGGTGGGAATCATTCGCCATGGGTGGTGAATGAGTCCCTCTTGGCTCAAAATTCAAAATATTTCAAATTTCCTTTTGGGTTTTTATTCAAAATTACTTGATGTCAGCCTGTGATCAGGTATCATTGGGTTACTAAGGCACAATGGTGTATAAATAAGTGTTTTTCTCCTCATTTTACATCCTCTAATCTCATAATTCATTTAATTATTCAATCTCTTACAATCAAGCATCCAAGTACTTTGCATCATTCAATCAAGCATCAATCAAACATCTTGGAGCAGCCTGTTAGCTCTCAAAAATGCAGGTTTGAACCACAAGAGGTTGTCAAGCTCTCACAATGTTTCAAGGTAATAGACAAGGCCAAATGAATTGAAGCTTCTACTCTTCAGGTGCTGCTAGACCTAGGCAAGTGTACCTATGACAATGAAGCAGGCTTGAATTTTATTTATTTCCTAAAGTAATTTACCCACACTAGCAAATGGGAGTGGATAAATGAATTTTATTCTAGTAAAAATTGTATAAGAAATATCAAGGCTAAAATCTAATATGTTTAGATGTAAAAATGAATGAAACTAAATAGTGGAGTGGTAGAGACTAGTGCCTTATTGGGTGTACAGAGTCAAATGAAAGACCTGAAATAAGTAACTTATTTCTTGCAGATACTCTAATTGTTTGGCATATAAATTTGAGTTTATAATTTGTATAAACATGCAAGAATATGATTACCAAGTTCTTCTTAATGATCCAAATGAGATTCCCTAATTACTATGATTGACCAAAAGGATTTAATCTTTCCTTGAAAGAACCAATTAATCAAAGCATACAGATACAACAAGTGTGCACTGATAAATTGAATATACGCTTGTTATATCAGTTTAAATAATTAGAAAACACCAACCTTAGAGACAACTTCAACAATACTTTCAATTAAAACAACAAAAAATTGATACCAGAAATCAGCCACCAAATCAAATGACTTCCATTGATATCTCCATTGTTTCATACATGCATCATAGTCTCAAAATTGTAAACATTGTAATCTACTGTATTTCTTATTCGATATATGTCTATTCACTGTCAAAAATTGGTATTTATAAATCAACAGCACAAAAGGATGCGTCCTTTCGTATTCAAATCTGGGCAATCCATTAACTTGGGCTTTTACCAATGTTCATTAAACACCCACGAAAATATCATGTAGTTTTCCCAACATTCTGTGTCTCTCCGACTATTATCTGATCATATACTGCTATGATGTCTTGCAGTTTCACCGAAGTTCCGAGTCTCCCTGACAATTCTGTCCCTTTAGTCTTGAGTATGTCGCTATGACTTTCACCAATGCAAACCTATCACTGTGACTTTGCAAGTTAGGTAGATGTTCCTCCGCTTACTTTGTGTCTTGCTAGAAATTTTACTTCAGTCTGTTTCTTTTGTCAATTCTGATCGCCGAGACATAATAATTTTCTTGTGGATGGAACAACACTCAGTGTGACCTTCTTAGCTCTCTCTAATGAAGTTTGTCTCATCGATGAATTTCATTATCAGAGAGACCATGAATATCGCCAAGTCCCTTCGCCAAGTCCCTTTACTGATGTAATTCTCTCATAGCGACATGGGGGGTCGGCAGGACTTCCTTGAACTCACCCCGATAACATTATACTACTGACAAAATCCACCTTTTCTTTATCGGTGAGACTTGATGAATGCTTTAGGATGCTACTCGAATGACTCTAGTCTCATCGAAATATCTCTTTGTGCTTCGATTGGTAAGATGCATATAGGCTCAGTATGACTTATCCTGATGTTTACTGTCTTGCTGATAATATCCTTTTGTCGTTGAGACTGTGAACTGTGTCTTCCCAATGTGTATTTTCAAGTAAGATCTTGTCAGTATGACATTCCCGATCTCTTGTTGACATACTAAAAAACAACATGCATTAGTAAAAATGATTATGAATCAGGGAGACCCTCATCATCTCTTATCGATATGATTTATACATTAAAATACTCAGGGTTAGATAAATTCTACTGGACCAAATGACAAAAAACAACTAAAACATGGGAAAATATGTTATACAAAGTGGATTCTTATGCTTATGGTATGGGCATCTTAGGAGACATATGAGTATATACAACCATAAAATTTTCAAAAAATTTACAGTTCTAACACAACCATTGACATATCTTTAGATTTCTTCAACAAGGTTGTGGTGAGTTTAGGAATTTTCAATTTTTTTATTCATCTTTCCTTGTTCATTTCATTTCATTTCTTCATTAAGGGTTTGATTACGAAAGTGGGATTTGACCAAGGAAAATCCCTATAACCTAACCCTTAACCATTTTTCCCCTTTTGCATGTGCATTTGCAAACTTGTTTATGTAGATTTATCAAGAAATTAGGTGTTGAAAGTTGGTCAAGAAGTCAAAAAAGAGTCTCAAGTCAACTACAACCTATTTCAAGCTTGGAGACAATCTACAGTTCATTTTTTGCAAATTTGACTCCGTCAACTCGACAAGAAGACAAGTCTAGATCTGGTGTTATAGAATTGGTCCCTAATTTCACAAAATTTTGGAAGAGGACTAATTTTTCATCAGTGGAAAATGAGTCCCACCTTAAGGTTGGAAAGTTAGATTTTGTCACATTCTAGATCCCGACAGTGAGAAACCTGTTTCTAGGACTTTTTACCAGAAGCAGGACTGATTCACCATTAGTGGCGAATGAGTTCCACTGGTGATTTTTAGTGATCTCTGTCAGCATTCAAGACACTCTAGATTCTTCATCAAACTCCTAGGCGCACTCTGTTTAGCCCTTTTTCATTTATGTTTTTCATTTGTTCATATTTAATTTCATGTTTGCATATCAAATTGTGTTTTCAAACATTGCATATTTCTTAGGTCTTGCATTCTTAATCAATCAGTTTTATCAATTAGCTACATCTAGATCATTATATTTAAACATAATTCAATCATACATTCTTTAATTTGAGTTGGCCACCTAGATTTTGGTAAGGTTTGTCTCTCTCCTTTTAGGTGAAAGATCCTAAGAGTGCAAGAGTAGCCTATAAACCTAATGCCAAAAAATCTACGGTTCATTTTGGTGAACCTGCATATTGAGCACTTTATCTTTCTAATTTCAATTGCATTTTTCATTCTAGGTTTCATGTGCATTAACATTCAATTAGGCTATTGTTTTGTTTTTTCATCCTAGGGTTTCTCAAATTGCATTAGTGAAAGACTCATTTAGATTTCATTTTTGCATATCATATCATTCAAAAACTGAAAATATTCATTTGCATCCTTAATTTTCATTTGAAAAGCATTAAAATAATTTTAAATGTTTTGAAAAACACAAAAAAATATCATACTTGGACTCATTTGCCACCCTGGGCGAATCAGTCCACCTGCACATTCTGCACAACGCTTTCAAGCATTTTCTGAGAATTCCCTACATTTCTATTCTCTGTTATAATTACTTCTCTGTTTTAGTTGGTAGAATTTCTATTATTTTCATTTTTCACTCCTAGATTGCATTACATTTACATTCACCCCATGTTTTCTGGTACTTGTATGAGTGTTTGGTGCCCCATTGATAATACTTTGGTGAGACAAAGTTCTAGATTTATGGCTTCCCACGATAGCACTTTCGTTGTGGACCTTGGGATCTCAAGAGCTCCTACTCCTAGTATGGACAATGGTACATTAGGCATGGATACTACCACTACTATGCCTTCAACTTTGCATCCAATGAATATTGACACACAAACTAGTTCAATTCCGCAAGAAAAAGTCATTAGTATTCACGAATATTTTGCACACTTACAACAAGACTTATCCCTTGAAAAAATTTCAACCATTGCCATACCAACCATAGAAAACCTTCATTTTTTGATTGAAAGTGATGATGGCTTACAAGTTATGAAAATAATTACTGAGATATGCAATAAACATGTGCCTTCTACATCACAACCCGCAAACACTATTGTAAGCCAAGGTGGCCCTCACATTCCTCCCCTTCAACCATAACATCCATCCCAACTTATACCACTCCTGAAGTTACAACAAATATGCAACAAGTTAGTCATGTGACTTCTTTCGCTATTCCAACTAGCATTCCTAGTTCTTTTGTGGCATTGCATGTTCCATCTTCCACGTTCACCCCTCTTAGTGTCCCTTTCACTTCTCCTAATATCACATACACTCTGTCACCATTCTCCCTTCCACCTTATACCACTTACATCGATCCCATCATTACACAACTCTTTAACACTATTTCATCCATGCAACAACAAATATCCACCATTAGCCAAATTCAAAATGCTCCACCCACATATCATGTTCGTAGTAGCCCCTTATCCTTAGAAATTTTAAGAACCCTGATGCCACAAGGAATTGCAATGCCTAGGTTTGAGAAATATGGAGGTAAAGGAGACCCTACTAATCATGTGAATTCTTACACAACCTTGTGCAGTGATTTTGTCCTTGATGATAAACTCTTAGCCAATCTTTTTCCTAGGACCTTGAAAGACACTGCATTAGAGTGGTTTTCAAACCTACCTAATCATTCCATCAAATCATTTAATGAACTTGTGGATGCCTTTATAAGCCACTTCCAAGTTCATATGACTTGTAAAAAGACAATGGCATATCTAATGTGATGTAAACAAAACGTAGATGAAAAGGTCACTGATTTCATTTCACGATATCAGTTATTGTATGCTCAAATTGATGTGAAAATTCCTTATTCACGTCTGCAGAAGATGTTTATCGAGAACTTGAACACAAACCTTTAGGATAATTTGACCATGATGAAATTCCCTTCATTCATGCATTATGCACGACCCTTTGTGACTATTACAACTCAGTTTCTAGTCATGATTCAAAGTCCACTTCTAACCGAGCTCAGAAGTCTAAACCAAATAACCAAAACAACATGAAAAACTTTTGAAAACCCAACAAAGGTTTTTTATAGTTCAATCTGCCTCCTCAACAACAAACTCAACCCATACCTAATCAAGTGGCAACTATTAAAACAATGGTACCTTTTACCTATGGGGACCCAAAGAGACAATTTAGCCCCTTACTCGATACTCTCCATAACACAATGAATCAACTGATACAACAACAAATGATCACTTTTCCTATCATTAAACCACTTGATCACACCAAACCTTTACCACCCACCTTTAAACCAAATGCTTATTGTCATTTTCATCGCCAAAATGAACATGAAACCAAACAATGTAAGCATTTCAAACACTTAGTTCAAGACCTCATTGATTTGGGCCATTTGTCCATTGTAGGTGTCAATTATTAAGGTAATAAGTTCGTTGAACTCCCTAATCAAAATTTACAATTTTTCACCAATCCTATGCCTAAATACAATATTTCATTTGTCAAGGCTAGTGAACCTTCAAACACTCATGTGTTGAACATTAATACAACTAATGGACAACCTGATATAACTCCAAATGTTACCCAAGTTAATCCTATGGATGAACTTGTGGGTACGATAGACGTTGTCCCTCGTAAGGGCCCCACCAAAAAATCTCTTGATATTACCTTTTCTTGTCATGGTATACTTACAAAGCTTCCTGATGGTCCTCTCTACATAGTGAGCAGAATCTATGATAAGCCCACCAATGGTATATTAATAGATCCCACTTGTGGCGAGAATGTGATCACAGAAGAATTTTTATCACTACATGAGCTTTATCAAGAAGAATATAATAAACCAACCACATGGATTAAAACACATACTAGTTTTGTGTTCCCTATGATTAGATCGATCGTACTCCCATTATAGATAGGACCCAAAACTTTGGATGTAACATTTTCTATTATTCCACAATCGGATCAATTTTGTTTGTGGCTAGGCCACCCTTGGCTTCACTCAATGAAAGTGGTCCCTTTAGTTGTTCACAAATGTTTGAAGTTTCCACATGGAAATGAAATATTTACCATATACCATAGTGGTTTTCACCCAATGTCTTCTAAAGGTCCCACTATGCCTCCTAGCATTAAACAAGTGTATAAAGCTAAAGAGAAAGTGATTGTCCCATCTTCTTCAGTTTCTTTTTCTCTTCCCCCTTCAAAAAAAAAGGAACCTATGGTGGATCAACTCACTCTTACACCTCAACAACTTCAAAATAAAATTAAAAGAAACCGCGGTGCTAGGGAGCATAGGCATCATTGTCATCTCCTTGCTCATCAATTGCGAATGGAAGAAAATAAGGAAAATCAACCTCCACCTTTGACAGAAGCAATAGATGATCACCCTCCTCCTAACCTTCCAAAAGATAATAGAGTCCAATCCTCACAACACAATGACCCAATCCAACAACCACAACTCTTGATACATCCTTCCTTGGAAATAACCCTTCATCCTCCCATCGTAATCAATCTTGATGAGGATGATGATGAGGATGATGATGAGGAAATCACAAAAATAGATGAAGAAGTGCATAATGATCTAAACTCTTTATTTTCATCTACCATGAGTTTAAATGATAAATCTTCTCAACCAAGTGAAGAACCTGGTACATCTCCTAGTTCAGCACTTGCAATTCTTTCTTTGGACAGTCAACTACCCTTGCAATACATTGAACACTATTGGGAGGTAGATGACTTGTTAGATGGTTGACTTGCATTATCCTTGCTAGCCTTTTGCATTTTTCTTTGTTCTTTCTTTTGCAATTTCATGTGTGTATTGTGTTCCCTCGTAACATGTGTTTGATGTTCTCTCTCTCTCTCTTTGTGCACTTCCTCTATTTGTACCTCTATTCTTCTATATGTCATATATTGCTTTCACCTTTCACTTTCTTTTTGTGTTTTCATTTTAGGGATGACGCAAAGCATTGAGACACCCTATGTCTCTTCCATGTTGACCTAAATGGTCCCTTTTCTTTTTACTTTTCCTTT
Source organism: Sequoia sempervirens (assembly GCA_007258455.2). Taxonomy (NCBI): domain Eukaryota; kingdom Viridiplantae; phylum Streptophyta; class Pinopsida; order Cupressales; family Cupressaceae; genus Sequoia; species Sequoia sempervirens. The sequence continues at coordinate 27,932 of VDFB02354137.1, forward strand.
TTATTGTGTTTTCCTTTTGGGGATGACACAAAGCATTGAGATGCCATATGTCTCTTCCATGTTGACCCAAATGGTCCCTTTTTCCTTTTTACTTTTCCTTTTTCTTGTGTTTTCCTTTTGGGGATAACACAAGGCATTGAGACTGAAATGTCTCCTTCATGTTGACCCAAAATATTTTCCTTTTCTTTTTCTTTTCACTTGTGTTCTCCTTTTGGGGATGATACAAAGCATTGAGACCATAATGTTGACCCAAAACGAACTTTATTTTTCTTTTATTTTTGCTCTCTTTTTGACATTCTTCTAGTTCTATGTGTATTTGGGGAATGATGATAGTTCAGAGCCCTCTCATAAACGTATTGCAGTAATGAACGTACCGACCCCAAATCCATAGATCCCTTATGTGTTTGGTGTGTTCCTTTCTGGGGGGAAACTCCCTTTCTTTTGTTTTCTTTTTTTTTTTACATGACATTGGGATAGGGCTTTCCAAGTTGGCTCTCATGTCTTGTTTTATTTTTGCATTTTTCCCTTGGCTACTTTAAAGTAATTGGTCACAATATGGTGTGTGAAATTCCTTTAAAGTGGGGGGCATACATTAGCATAATTAATTTGCATTATTGGTTCTTAGTGTAGCCTTATCATTTCATATGATGCGTTTATCACTTTGTGGATGACATTGGGTGTGATTTCCTTCATAAGGGTGATCTATCTTAGCATATTACATTCCTCTTGGTGGCTTGATGCGACACACTACATCCCCTAAGTTGTGAATATTATATTTTTTGATTGGTCCTCTCTTCGAGACATTAGGCACAATGTTCCCTAAGTGATAGACCTTTCATGAACTTAACAAGACTCCTTTGAACATCTTTTGCATTTTACATTTTTGCATCTTTGCCACCTTGCATAACGCAGCTTGCATGCCTGTGGTACTATCCTCTTTGTTCATTAGTTCTAAGCATATGAAGCTTTTCTTGTCTTATGAAGCGTGAACCGAAATTTTCCTTTATGGCGCCTTGTTAAAGTTATCAGGAGGTATAACTTTGATATGGTTGAGTGGGAAGCCCATACAATAGCACAACTTTCCCCATAGCCACCTATGTGTTTGTGAGTGAATTCCAACTAACATATGTGTTTCACCTTTATGGGTTTTCTCACCTGGCGGACCACCATGAATTCTATTACCCTAGAGTGAGTATGCATTCTCTTTTTCTCACAAACAACTTAGATCTAATCCACAACTAGTTGGATAAACGATCAAAGCTTAACTTGATTCTCCCTTTACTTCACATGTGTGTTCCTTTGTTCTTATGTTTAGTTTGCCATGGGATCTTCATCCTTGGGGCTTGATCTTCCCTTTTGATCATTGTTATTATATCTTGCTAGCATAAGTGCATTTGGATCCTCTTCTCGATGTGCATGGCTACTTTAGTGTGAGTTTGAAGCAAGTTCATCCTCTCACTAAAGTGGGGGCTAAATGTACCATAGAAAAATGTCTCTTTGAAATTTTCATGGTCTTTTAGGTCTTTCTCGCATGATGCTTGACCTGTTTTGCTTTGATTTAATGTTGCAATTTGTGAGTTAAACATTCACATTAGGTCTTAAAAATTCAAATTAAGGCATCTTGTGAATGTGTTGTGAAGTGTTGTAAAACATTTCTACACTTTTCTAGACTCTTTTTATTACAATTCACCTAAAAATCACCTTTTCATCACTTATCAAGTCCTATTTTAAAGTGTTGTAAATTCTTGTAACAAGATTTCATGCTTTTCTAGGCTTAATTTCACTATTTACACCTTTCTTATGCTTTATTTGACCTCTTTACTCCCTTATAAGGTTTAATTAAGTGTATTTTTGAATGTTAACCCAACAAATAACATTAAATGTGACTTAATTCCCGACACCCACTTGCAAGTCCAAGGTGGGACCCATTCGCCATGGGTGGCAAATGAGTACCTCTTAGCTCAAAATTCAAAATATTTCAAATTTCCTTTTGGATTTTTATTCAAAATTACTTGATGTCATCCTGTGATGAGGTATCATTGGGTTACTAAGGCACAAGTGTGCATAAAAAAGTGTTTTTCTCCTCATTTTATATCCTCTAATCTCATAATTCATTCAAGTATTCAATCTCTTACAATAAAGCATTCAAGTACTTTGGATCATTCAATCAATTAGCATCAATCAAACATCTTGGAGCAGCCATTGACATATCTTCATATTTCTTCAACAAGGTTGTGGTCAGTTTAGGGCATTTGCAGGTTGTTTATTCATCTTTTCTTGTTCATTTCATTTCATTTCTTCATTAAGGGTTTGACTACCAAAGTGGGATTTGACCAAGGAAAATCCCTATAAGCTAACCCTTAACCAATTTTCCCCTTTTGCATGTGTGTTTGCAGACTTGTTTATGCAGATTTATCAAGCAATTAGGTGTTGAAAGGTGGTCAAGAAGTCAACAAAGAGTTTCAAGTCAACTACAACCTATTTCAAGCTTGGTGACAACCTACAGTCCATTTTCTGTAGATTTGACTCTGTCAACCCGACAATACGACAAGTCTAGATCTTGTGTTACGGAATTGGTCCCTAATTTCATAGAATTTTGGAAGAGGATTTATTTTCCATTAGTGGAGAATGAGTCCCACCTTAAGGATGGAAAGTTAGATTTTGTGAGATCCCAGATCTTGACAGTCAGAAACCTATTTCCAGTACTTTTTACTAGAAGCAAGATTGATTCACCATCAATGGTGAATGAGTCCCACTGGTGATTTTCAATGATCTCTATCAGCATTCAGGACACTCTAGATTCTTCATCAAACTCCCAAGTGCACTATGTTCAACCCTTTTTCATTTATGTTTTGCATTTGTTCATATTTTTGTTCATGTTTGCATATCACATTGTGTTTTCGAACATTGCATATTTCTGAGGTCTTTAATTCTTAATCAATCAATTTTATCAATTAGCTGCATCTAGATCATTATATTTAAATATAATCCAATCATACATTTCTTAATTTGAGTGGACCACCTATAGTTTGGCAAGGTTTATCTCACTCCTTTTAGGTGAAAGATCCTAAGAGTGCAAGAGTAGCCTATAAACCTCATGCCCAAAAATTTATGGTTCATTGTGCTCCTGTTGACTATTGATACCTTTTTGTTTGAGTTTAGAGAGTTTTTGTTATATTCATTTCATTGTTCTTAGATTATATTTCATTTGCATCCGTTTTCATTTAATACCCCTTACATGAGTATTTGGTATCCTATTACTAATACTATAGTGAGATAAAGTTCAAGATTCATGTCATCCTACGATAGCACAATCATCATGGATCATGGGTTTTCTATCTCTTTCATTCCTAGTATTGACACTAGTACACTAGATATGGACCATACCCTTAAGAACTCTTTTCCTTAAGTAGTGTGACACATGTTGAAACAATGGTTGCTAGTGTTCCGCAAAAAAACATAATCCAAATTCATGAAGACTTAGCAAACTTACAAAATAAAATAAGTACTGAGAACATTTCAACTACCCCATCCCCACCATAAATAACATTCATCGAATGCTTGAAAATGAAGATGTACTTGACCTTATGAAAAATATAGTTCAAATCTTTCGAAAACATCTCATCTCAACCACTAGTTGTCCTTTACCTATGAAAATGTCACAAGCCAAGGAGGAATTCAAATTTCTCCTCCCTCAACAGTTGCCTCCATTCCTACCTATACCATCCCTCAAGTCACAACAACAAAGCAACTAGCTAGTAATGTGATTCCTTCCTTGGGTATTTCCGCTAGCATCCCTAGTATCTTTGTGGCATTGTATGACATATCTCCTACCACCTTACCACCAATAAGCATTCCATTAACTTTTCCTTCAAACACATACACTCCACCTTTTTTACCTCCATATCATAACACAAGCAATGACCCTCTCATAAATAAAATCTTCCAAACCATTTCATCCCTTCAAAAACAAATTTCCACCATTAGCCAGAATCAAAATGTCCCACCTACATATTATGTCAAAAACCAGTCCCTTATCCTTGGAGATATTGTAAAAACCAATGCCACAAGGTGTAGAGGTTCTTAGATTCAAGAAATATGGGGGAAAGGGAGATCCTTCTAACCATGTTAATGCTTATACCACCTTATGTAGTGACTTTGTCCTTGATGATAAAATCTTGGCTAAAGTTTTCCCTAGGTCCTTGAAGGATACTACGTTAGAGTGGTTTTCTTCTTTATCGAACAACTCAATTCATTTATTCAATGAAATTTTTGAGGCATTTTAAACCATTTCCAAGTGCATATGACTCCTAAAATGACCTTGGCTGAATTGATGAGATGTAAGCAAAAAAAGAAGAAAACATAACCGACTTTATCTCATGCTACCATTTACTTTATTCCCAAATTGATGTCAAGGTTCCTGATCCTCACCTTCAAAAGATGTTCATAGAAAATTTGCAAAGTAAGATACAAGATAAGCTTACCATGATGAAATTCTCATCCTTCATGCACTTTTGTACTACCCTTCATGATTATCAAAATTTTGTTAGTAGTCGAGATACAAAATCCACATGTAGCTGTACTGAGAAATTTGAGTCTGTAAACCAAAACAATTCCCAACCTTTTAGAATTTATATAATAAAGGGTTCCTTCAATTCAATTCCCCTCAATAAACAACTCAAAATGTCAATAACCAAGTAGCCACTGTTAAAGCCGCATACCTTTTAGCTATGGGGATGTGAAATGATAATTCACTCCATTACCTGATACCCTTCACAACAAAATGTCACACTTCTTAGAGCAGACGATGATTACCTTTCCTCTCATTAAAACTCCAGATCCTAATAAACCATGATACGATACGAAACATTGTAAGCATCTTAAACATTTTGTGCAAGACCTCATTGATTCTAGTTGTGTTTCTGTTGGAGGTGTTAATGGTCAAGGAAATAAGTTTGTTGCCACTCCTAACCAAAACTTGCAAATATCTACCAACCCTATGCCTAATCATAACATTTCAATTATCAAAGCCAGCGAAACTAAAAAGAATGATGTGATGAATGTTGATATGGATGATTTGATAACAATGATAATTTGATAGTGAAAATACAAAGAATGATGTGATGAATGTTGATACAGATGATGATAACAATGATACTACTGAACATGATCCTATAGATAATGATGCTATGGATGATATGGTAAGAGTGATATACATCATTCCTCATAAGGGCCAAACTAAAAAGCCTCTTGAGATTTGTTTCTCCTCACAAGAAATACTTTTAAAACATGCACCCAATGGTCCTCTTTACATAGCCTACTGAATCTATGATAAGCCCACTAATGGGATATTAATAGATCCTGTCTGTGTAGAGAATGTGATCACTAAAGGATTCTTAATTCCACATGAACTCTATCGGAATATATATGATAAATTGAAAGCATGGATCAAGAAACATAATGGTTTCACCTACCTTATGACGGGATCGATCACCCTTCCTTTACAAATAGGACCAAAAACATTAGATATCTCATTATCCATCATCTTTTAGTCAGACCAATTTCATGAGAAGCTAGGCTATCCATGCCTTCACTCCATGAATGCAGTCCCTTTGGTTGTACATAAATGCTTAAAGTTTCCCTTGGACAATGAAATTTTCACTATCCATCATAGTGGCTTTAATCCTTTATCTTTTCATGGAAAATTTTCCTTATATTTCTTTTGGCCTGAGCCTATAGAACCTATAAAATCACAAGAAGAATTCTTTTTCAAATCATATCAAAAGTTCAAGGAAAAGAAAATAGACGAATTATCCCTCTAAAGCATGCCTCAACCTACAACTGAGCCTACCATCATCGATGAAACCATGATTGAAACTAGATAAATTCCAAATAACCAAGACCAAACTAAGACAAAACCTTTACCTACTTCCTACAAAATACCAAGAGATAAAGAAAACAATTCTGTCACAACCCCTAGAATAAAAAAAAGTTTACAAAGTGAAAGATAAAGTGGTCGAACAACCTCCCATGGTTACTTCTATAGCTCCCCTTAGGGAAGAAAAGAAGCCTATGGTTTCTCAACCCGCTCCTACACAAACAAAACTTGAAAATAGAACTAAAAGAAATAGAGGTGCTAGAGGGCATAGGAGTAGACGTTGTTCCCTTGCTCGTAGGTTAAATGAAGAAATAAAAGAAGAAAACCAAGCTCGAAACTCAACTAAAGCAATGAGTGATGAGTCTCCCCCTTCACCAAAACAAAAAAGATCCCATAATGCTACCACGACAAGAGTTGAACCCTTCTTTAGACATTATTATTTGACCTCCTGTTGTGATTAACTTAGATGACGATGATGAGGTTGCTAAAATTGATGAGGAGTTGCATAATGAATTGAATACATTGTTTTCCTCTTCTATGAGCTTAAATGGCAATTCTCCTAAGAGTGTTGAACTTGATAATGTCCCTAGTTCAAGACTTGCTATTGTCCCTTTGGCTAGTTGTCGGCCTTTGGTATACAATGAACATGATTGGGATGCAGACAACCTACTTTAGGTTGGCTATTATGTTCCTTACTAGTCTTTTTCATTATTATTTTTTCTTTTCTGCAATTGCATGTACGTAATGTGATCCTCTATGCTATCCTGTTTGATTTATCTCTCTCTCCCACTCTCTCTTTGTGACATTCCTGTATTTGTATCTTCATTCTTCTATATGTCATAAATCTTTTAGCTTTTTCCTTTTATTATTTTCTATTTGTCTGGTGTTTTCCTTTTGGGGGTGATGCAAGGTGTCAAGATATTCATGTCTCTTCCATGTTGACCCAAAAGCTTTTTCCTTTTATCTTTTTCCATTTTTCTTGTGTTTTCCTTTTGGGGATGACGCAAGGCATTGAGACATTCATGTTTCTTCCATGTTGACCCAAAAGGTTTTTCTTTTTTTTCACTCTCTTTGTGTTATTCTTCTAGTTCTATGTGTATTTGGGGAATGATGACAACTCCAAGCTCTCTAAAAACATTGTAGCAACAAAATACTAACCCCAAATCCATAGATCCCTTATGTGTTTGGAGTTTCATTTTTGGGGGCAACCTCTCTCTTTTCCTTTCTTTTGAATGACATATCTTTACTTGGAAACATATGACTTGGCATAGGGCTTTCCAAGTTTTCTCTCATGTCTTCTTTATTGTTAGCATTTATCATTTTCTCACAATATGTTGTTTAGCAATTTCTTTAAAGTGGGGGCATATGTTTCCACTATTCTTTTGCATTTTAATTTTTCATTTTTCATGGTGTAGTCTTCTTACATTATGCAATTTTTTTTTCACCTTGTGGATGACATTAGGTGTGATGTCCTTCAAGAGTGTGATCTCTCTTAGCATATTATATTCCACTTAGTGGCTTGATGCGATATACTACATCCCCTAAGTTGTAAATATTTTATTCTTTGATTGGTCCTCTCTTGGAGACATTAGGCACAATTCCCCCTAATTTAAGACCTCACATGAACTAAGTAAGACTCCTTTCAATGTTCTTTATTTTTTCATTTTCAATTTCAGTTATATGGCCACCTTGCATAACACACTTTGTATGTCTATGGAGCCATCTTGTTTTTTCATGATCTCCAAGCATACTAAGTTTTGCTTGCCTCATGAAGCTCGAAGGCTATTTTCGCGTGGTTCCTTATCAAAGTTATCAAGAGGTATAACGTTGTTATGGTTTTAACAATAATCCAAATGAAGGAATGAATTTCCCTTAGCCACTCGCACATGAGTGTGAGTGCATACCAACCATGTGTGTATGTGTCTCACCTCTTTTAGATCCTCACCCAGCGAACAACCTAGAGTTTTTTTTCCTCATAGTGAGCGTGCATTTTTTTGAAAAACAACCTAGATCTGATCCACATCATGATGGAAAAATGGTCGAAGCTTGACCCACCCTTATTTTTCTTTTATTCTTCTTTTCTATTTTATCTTTGGCAGTGTATGCTTGTGCCTTGTTGTTTCTCTTTATATCATTGTCATGAGTGTCCTTTTGTGTCTATGTTCGTTTGCCATGGGATCTTAAACTTGGGGGCTTGATCACCCCTCTTGATCATTGTCATCACATCTTATCAACATCGGTGCACTTGGACCCCTCTTGAAGTGAGTTTGTCTACTTTAGTGTGAGTTTGAAGCAACTTCATCCTCTAACTAAAGTGGAGGCTAAATGTGGCAACGAAAAGAGCATCCCTTTTACTTTTCCTTGCTTGTTTGGGCCCTCCTTGTTAACTAAGCTTAATGGTGCATTGACTTAGTGTTGTAATGTGTTTAACATGCTCACATTAGGTTTTGGGCCCTTGTGAACTTATGAACTTAAATGGCACCTTGCTAAATTGTTGTGTAGTGTTGTAACACACTTTCACACTTTTCTAAGTTTTTATTAATTAACTGAACCTAATAAACATCTTTTTAATCAAAATATACCTTAATCATGCCTTATTTATGTTGTTGTAAAGTGTTGTAACACACTTTCACACTTTTCTAGGGTTTTCATAAATAATTAGGCTTATTTATGCTTTAATTGGCCCTATTTTGCATCCACAAGCCTTAATTTACTCATATTTTTGAGGATAATCCTGACACAAATCAATATCCAATCATAATTCAGATGTTTTAGGTTGTGTGGCCCAAATTTAGTGATTTGGGACTCATACACCACCTTAGGCGTATGAGTCCCACCTAGGTTTTTTGGTTTTGATCCTAGTTTTACACCTTTCTAAGCATTTTTGAATTTGGTCCAATAAATTTTTCCTAATGTGACTCATATGCCACCTTGGGCATATGAGTCTCATGTGGCCCAAAACTAAAATTAATTCAATTTTTTGGTAGAATTTTATCCTCCAAGATCTGATGTCGGCTTGTAGCATTGTAATTTTAGGAATTCTTGCATAATTAAGTATAAATACAAGTTTCTTTCACTCATTTCTCAGCTAACAAGCTCAACATTCAAAAGATCCTCCTGAGCCTTAAAGTATTAATGCATTTTAGTTCAAAAGAGCATTTAAGTGTTTACAAGAGCATTCAATAATCTTCAAGGGCTAATTATCAAGTTTTTTAGAGCATTCTTTAAGCATTAAGCATCATGCCAAAGTCTTCATGCATCATGTTTTTTTTTGAGCTAACAATTGTGATGTAGGGTTTCATGATTCAAGCTAGCATTTCATTCAACATCTATCAGGCTATTCAAGCAAGATTCAAGATCTACATCCATTGCAACCATTCATACATGTTTGTAGTACTTTATTGCTAGGGTTTGGTGAATTGCAACATCTTATTTTTTTCATTCATCATTGTCCATTCCTATTTTATTTCATTTCAATGTTTGATTACCAAAATGGGGTTTGACCAAGGAAAACCCCTTTCCACTAACAAAACAACATTTTTACCTATCTTTAGTGTGTGATTTTGAGGTCTAGGTTGAAGACACATTGAAGAGAAAATTTGGAGAAAGTTGTCATAGTGTCTAAAGTTGTCAAAGTTGACACCTTGCATTAGAGATACTTGTAGGACTTCCATAGGTTGTAAATCAGGGTTTTGGATCTAGAAGTCAATTGGTAAGCATAGAGTAGACCTTGAAGAACAGATTCAGACTTTGAAGCTTCAGAAAACCCTAATTAGACTGATATACCAGTTCTGGTATATGAGCCCTATTTTAGGTCAAATTTCAAGTTTTTGTAAGTTTTCAAATACCCATTTTCCAGATTCCTGTTCCTAAACAGAAACCTAGATCTGGGACTTATTTTCCCAACCTGGAATATGAGTCCCAGTAAGCACTAAATTCAAAATTTCCATCATTTTAGAGCCTTATTCAATCTCCTTTAGGTTTTCAAGTGCATACATTTTATCTTGTAGATTTTTGTTTTGTTTTACATACTTTTCTAGGTCATCTAGTGAAAGAATACATCATATTAGGGTTAAGAATTTCATCTTGTATTACATTTGTTTTTCCAAGCCCTAGCTTGGTGGTGAACCCCTCATTAGGTTACGATCATATCTAAGGACAACCTTATTGCAATATCTCATTCTCTTTTATATTGAGATCTCTAGGGTTTCCCTTCAATGGAATAATTCTAAAGTGGGTGTGGGTATGTGTAGGATCATGATAAGACAAAAAGTAGCGATATGATGGGTATGTGTAGGTAATGTGGCTGATGACTTTTTTTTTACCCAAAATTGATGAAATGAAAAGGGTTGTTAAAGGAGATTCTCAACTTTCCACCATTATAAATTATTCTTTACTTTGAATTTAATAAATAATTATTATTCATTTTCTATTACAATTATGACTAATGTCCTAATTGATAGGTTGATTGAAAAACATCTATAGCTTTCAAACGATATCATATTTTTTGAATCCAAAACATGTGTCACATTCTATGCTTTGTATACTATAGGATTAAAAATATATATATGAATTTCATGAAATTTTGACTAAGTTAAGGTGGTCAGACATACGAGTTTTTATATTTTTTAAAAGTTGTAATAAAAAATTCATAATTAATTATTTACATGAAAAAAAATTACAAAAAAATGTGCATCACATCGAGACATGAGTTCTCTACTTATATCTAAAATCTTATAAAAAAATATTATCATAAATAATTGTGGTTAGGGTGGTCAGACAAACACCTACTTCTTATTTTTTCCTTGAAATTTAAGTACTACTGCATTGAAATTTCAAATTTTCACCAAATAGATTTAAAAAAAAAAAACCTAGTAGTTTAGAAACTACATTCAATTTGCTAAAGATTCTATTCTTGCATATTTTTTATATAATATAGATAACTTATTCTAATTTTTACATCAAGTTGCCTAACTTTGATTTTTTTGAATTTTTTGCCACTTAAGGGCCTATTTTTTCCATGATGATCCTGCACATACTGGTGTGCTGTATGTTCTAAACCATATGAAAAAATCTTACCCCATTTTTTATTTTTTCAGTGTCAAAGCTTGTGTGATTCATGTTTCAAATAATTTTTTTTATAGGAAAGGTATTTTCAAACTAACAATTTGGATATTATGTTGGTTCTGTGAAGATGCTCATAGAGTTGCAAAGTTTGGTTATGCATTCCTCTATGTTTGTAGATATGGTTTTTCATTTTAGAATTTATGTTCATAGAATTTTGAAGGTGCTATATCCAAATTTTCGTTTCATTATTTCTTTTGCAAAGAAATTTGAAGGTGACAAAATGGAGCACTGTGTTGTCCAATGACTGGTTTCAATGTATATTGGCTTGTGCCAACTTGTTACTATTTGAATTTGTGAAAGTGATGTATGAGAGTGTTCTTGAATATCATGTGATGTTTTTTTTTCTTTGCAAGGTGTTTTTTGGTTTCTCAAAAATAGGCTATGGTTTGGAATGAAGGTGTTGTTGGGTTATGCTTTTGCCTAGTCAATTAGGGTATGTTGAATGTGTGTGCCACAAGTTCAAGGTTGCATGGAGTATTTGGAGTGTTTGAAGGTGTTTTATGGGTCATTCTGACTCATCTGGAAGAAGCACAAGTAATGTTTTTGTTTTCTTGATTAAGGAAAACCTAATTTTAATTTATGAAGTGTGTAGATGTTGTTCATTGAAGATTGAAGTTGTATAAAATGTTTAGAACTAGGTTAAGCATGTGTTGGAATCTAAAAGGTGTGTTCCTCTTCTTGGTGTTGCATGTAGTCCTTTTGGGTCTTGGCCTCTACACATTTCAAGTTGTTGTTTGATCTTTGGTTGACTTGTAATTGTAATATATTTGTTGTTGTAGGTCAACATTTGTAATGTAATCAATGTAACATTATGTACATAAATTGTAAACCTAGTTTATCTAGGTTGGTGTGTTGTCGAGGATGTGTAATTCATTATAATGTTTGTGTAAGTGATTAAAAGAGAAACAAAAGAGGTGGTAGATATTTTCTAGATTCAATTTTATCACATCTTAGTGACAAAAGGGGAGTGAAGAGGTGGGTGATAAAAAATAAAAGAACTATGAAAGTATAACTAGGGAAAGATTATGTTTATATCAATAGGAAAATATAGGAAATGAAAGGAGGGTGCTAATGTGAAAGGAAGAGTAGAATCCATAGGGTTAAGGGGTATGTTGGGGACTAATATTAATAAAAATAAAGATGAAAATTAAGAGAATAACCTAGGTAGGAAGAAGTATACATTGGTTTTAATGAATTTTGAAAACTCATAGTGGATCCTGCAAACTAACCCTTCAAATCACATGGGTTATGTCATACATGTTTTCAGCACTTTAATCCTAGGGTTTGGTGAGTTGCAACATCTTATTTTCTTCAATCATCATTCTCTATTCCTATTTTATTTCATTTCAAGGTTTGATTACCAAAACAAGGTTTGACCAATGCAAACCCCTTTCCACTAACAAAACAACATTTTCCCCTCTCTTTAGTGTGTGATTTGTAGGTCTAGGTTGAGGACACATTGAAGAGAAAATTTGGAGAAAGTTGTCAAAGTGTCTAAAGTTTTCAAAGTTGTTACCTTGCATTGGAAATACTTGGCGGACTTCTATAGGTTGTAAATTAGGATTTCAGATCTGGAAGTCAATTGGGAAGCACAAAGTAGACCTTGAAGACTAGATTTAGACGTTGAAGCTCTAAAAAACCCTAACTAGACTGATACACTAGTTCTAGCATATGAGTCCTAGTTTGGCTTAAATTTAAGGTTTTGTCAGTTTTAGATACCCATTTGCCAGATTCCTGTTCCTACACAAAAACCCAGATTTGGGACTAATTTTCCTAGCCTGATGTATGAGTCCTAGTTAGCATTAAAGTCATAATTTCCATCATTTTAGAGCCCCATTCAATCTCCTTCAAGTTTTTAGGTGCATACATTTTATCTTGTAGCTTTCTATTTTGTTTTACATACTTTTCTAGGTCATCTAGTGAAAGATTACATCATATTAGGGTTAAGAGTTTCATCTTGTATTGCATTTTTATTTCCAATCTCTAGCTTGGCGATGAACCCCTCATTAGTTTACAATCATATCCTAGGACAACCCTATTGCAAGATCTCATTCTCTTTTGCATTGAGATCTCTAGGGTTTTCCTTCAATGAAATAATTCTAAAGTGGGTGTGTTCTATGTTCTAAACCATATGAAAGCATCTTACCCCGTTTTCTTTTTTTTAGTTTTAAATCTTGTGTGATTCAAGTTTCAGATCATTTTTGTTACAGGAAAGGTGTTCTCAAAGTGTCAGTTTGGATATTGTGTTGGTTCTGTACAGATGCTCATAGAGTTGTAAAGTTTGGTTATGCATTCCTCTATGTTTGTAGATATTCTTATGTAGTTTAGAAGTTAAATTCATAGCTTTGTGAAGGTGCTATATCCTAAGTTTCATTTCATTATTTTTCTGCAATGATTTAAGGTGACATAATGGAGGACTGCGTTGTCTAGTGACTAGTTTCAATGTCTATAGGCTTGTGCCAACTTGTTACTATTTGAATTTGTTAAATTGATGTATCAAAGTGTTCTTGAATATCATGTGATGTTTTTTGTTGCTTTGCAAGATGTTTTCTGGTTTCTCCAAAATAGGATGTGGCTTGAAATGAAGGTTTTTTTGGGTTATGCTTTTGCCTAGCCGATTAGGGTATGTTGAAGGTGTGCGCCACAAGTTCAAGGCCGCATGGAGTCCTTGGACTGTTTGAAGGAATTGTATGGGTCATGCCATCTCATCTGAAAGAAGCACAAGTAATGTTCATATTTTTTTGAATAAAGTAAACCCAATTTAAATTTGTGAAGCGTGTAGATGTTTTTCATTGAAGATTGAAGTTGTACTAGAATGTTTAGGACTAGGTTAAGCATGTTTTGGAATCTACAAGGTGTGCTTCTCTTCTTGGTGTTTCATGTAGTCCTTTTGGGTCTTTCCCTCTACACATTTCATGTTGTTCTTTGATATCTGGTTGACTTGTAATTGTAATATATTCTTTGTTGTAGGTCGGAATTTGTAATGTAATCAATGTAATATCATGTAAATAAATTGTAAACCTAGTTTATTTAGGTTGGTGTGTCATTGAGGATGTGTAATTCATTATGATGTTTGTGTAAGTGACTGAAAGAGAAAGAGCAGAAGTGGTAGATCTTTTCTAGATTCAATTTGATCACATCTTAGTGACATAAGGGAAGTGAAGAGGTGGGTGACAAAAAAAAGAACTATGAAAGTATAACTGGGGAAAGATTATGTTTATATCAATCAGAAAATATAGGAAATGAAAGGAGCTTGATTGTGAAAAGAAGAGTAGAATCCATAGGGTTAAGGGATATGTTGGCGACTAATATTAATAAAAATTAAGATGAAAATTAAGAGAATAACCTAGGTAGGAAGAAGTATACTTTATTTTTTATGAATTTTGAAAACTTATAATGGGAGCCACAAACTAACCCTTCAAATCACATGGGTTATGTCCTACCTTTACATATCAATGATATGTGCACATGAAGGATAGTGCATATATGTATATACACTCAATTTCCTATGATCAAAGCCTAACATTAAAACTACAAGATTTACTTCATTCGTGTGATGAATTCCTAGCATACCTAATCTTATTTTATTTTATTTAAAAAACACATATATCTCAGTTTTAGTAAAGAAATATATTTTAACATTATAAAATGATTATAATATTTAGAAATTACCAAATACCTCTTACTATCATTTAGACTTTAAAAAAAGAAAAAACAATTAGTGTGTAAAATAGAATATTCTTGCATTGAAGTTGAAAAAGTGTGATAGTTGAGCTTATAGAGAAACATTAGACTTGTATATTGTGTATGTATTTTTTAATATTGAGTCATTAATATAATTTTATATATATTTTTAATGGGTTCTCTTTACTAGTTACTGCCCTTTCCCCTTTACTAAGCATGTTTAAAAGTAATACATTTTAAAAAAATAGAATGATATAAGAGCCATGGTTAGCAGCCATCATATCTCACTTAATTAGTTTGACTTGTTGCTAGACACGTGGAATTAGGTGCTCACATATCATCTCTCCTCACATGGTTAGTTAGAGAGGAGACAAGGTGAGTTGGCACACTCCCTCTCTTCCTTCCTTCATTCAAGGGTTCACTTTACTCTCATAATTTGGCCCTCCCTTTATCAATTGTTTGAGATTTTACTAATGATTCAAGGCTTAAGTTGGATTGAGCATATTTAATCATGTGATTTTTATTGGTGCATTGAATCATTTGATTGAGTGAACACATTCCCCTATGTGTTAGTATATAAAAGTGGCGTTTCCTCCACTGTCTTTATAACCATATTCCTCAAACATGAAAAGAAGATGGTGTACCAATTAATGCATAAAAAACTGCTTTTATTAAATTCTATTAATCTACTTTACATTAGAAAAATACACTCAGCTACATATGACTAACAACATATTCATTGCATATTGAAATGCAAATGCTAATTCTTTAAATCCTTTTCATCTTCATATTCCATTATCAATTTAAAAGCTATTACATACACTTAAGTTTATCAATTCTCTCTTCCAAATTAACTATGACTAACAACATATTCATTGCATATTGAAATGCAAATGCTAATTCTTTAAATCCTTTTCATCTTCACATTCCATTATCAATTTAAAAGCTATTACATACACTTAAGTTTATCAATTCTCTCTTCCAAATTAACTAAATCTGGATTAATTAATGGTTATATATACATTCATTTATTTAGCCCAGGGAATATTATTTCCATGCGCATATATAGATTTTTTTAACTATCTTAGAGTATAAGAAATTAGCTTTAAGAAAAAACCACAAAATGAGTATAACGATGAACATTGGGACGATTTATTACATCGAATGTAGTACATATAATGCATACGATCGAGATCCATATGTAGATATGGTTACATTGTGCTATTAGCTTTTGCCTTAAAACAAACTATAGCTGAATCCGTTATTGTATCATAACTAGTGCCTCTTCGCAACTTCAACTTGCAAACAGCAAGCTGGCATCCTGCAATCAGTAAACATAGAGTAAGACAACTGGTATTTATACTACACATTCTTAACCATTAATTCTAATAGAAAGACGATAAGAAATCAGATTTCCAATGAATTCTATACCTTATCAGCTGTTCTGCAGATCAACTAATACGGAGGAGGTGGGGACTTGTAAGAGTAGTGATGTGTAGGTGGTGGGTAGACTGGAGATTTAGAGTGGGGAGGTGGGTACACAGGCACTGCTTTGGGTGGGAAAGGAGTTACAACAGGAGGGTGAGGGGGCTTCACTTCCACCTTTGGAGGAGGTGGAGATTTATGTTTGTATGGTGGGGAGAGGGGTGCCTTTGGTGGTTTCTCATGGTGAGGGGGAGGAGATGTTTTAGGGTGAGTGTAAACCGGTGGAGGAGGAGAATGATGATATGGTTTGGGTGGAGTGTGGACTGGTGAAGGCTTGTGGTGAGGAGGAGGAAATGTTGGAGTTGGCTTGGGAGGAGCAATCTTAGGGACAGGCGGAGGTGGATATTTGTGAATGTAATGAGGAGGAGACACAGGCTTTGGAGGAGGTTGCGGCTTCACAACTGGAGGCTTGGGAACCGGTGATGGCAGGTGGACTGGGGGAGGAGGAGACTTATAGTAGTAAGCCTTTGGAGGAGGATTGGCATCAGATGGCGTTACTGCAACCAAAATGAAGGCTGCAATCAAAACCGCCAAGGACTTACAACTGAACTTCATCTTGCCTCTCGAGTCCATCTTCCCTGGTGTGAGATAACAGGTTTGTATACCAAGTATTTGTAGTAATTGATTGCTATGCAGTAGGCTTGGTACAAGCTTCATGTTTGAACACATCATCTACGTGTAATACATCATCGAAGCAGTGGGGTAGGTGGGTTTCTTTGCAACTAAAGCAGGTGGGAGTCAAGTCTTAAATTGGAAAAAGTTGCATTTTATCCGCTGTAAATTACATAATCAAAAATTTGATTTTAAAAAACATTATGATATTTAAATTTGGTGGGTAACCGACTTAAAGTATGCCAATCCAATGCTTATGAAATCATGTAAAAGCAATCTGCTTTCTAGCTGTAAATCACCATTGAAAATGTTTTCGAAGTCTAATGAAACACCAGTTTGGTCATTAATTTTAGGTATGTTGATTGAAAATATGATCTCTGACAATTTTTCTAATGAGAAACGAGAGAGTTGTTCGTTTTGACTCTTTGGCTCTTGAAAACATTTAAATTTCAACCTGAAAGAGAGATGTGTCAAATTAAGCTAAAAATAAACCATCTATTCACACTGAAATAAAATGCCTGGTATATCAGTATTCTTTGCGTTCAGATTTTTTTATTTTTCGTTCAACTCATCTAGACTGATATTTATCTTTGGGTCAATGTACATTAGTCATTTGCCTTACGAGATCAATAGCAAACCATTTTGATATCCTTAAAGGGTGGGGGCTATTATCTATGTGGAAACTATTTATGGTTATTGAATACATATGAATGAGTATTTTTTTTGTTAGAAAATGTTAGAATATTTTTAACATATTGCTATACAAATAAATTATGTTCTAAATTTAATCTTGTTTAATTAGGGTATGCGTTTATAAATAATTATTTTTTAAGTTATTGTATACAATTATTTCACACTTAAATTTTGGTTTGTTTAGATTAAATCATTGAAAATTGTTAAGTTCTTTAAATTATTTTTCCTATACCATCATGTACTATTTTTCAATTAAAATAAAATAAAAATCAAAGCAATGTCTAGAACAAAACATGGAGGTAATTAAGAGTCTCGCTATTGGAAAGAGTTAGAGGTATTACTTGTACAACAAAGAAATAATTAGTCATAATTTCAAAGTGTTCCAAGTTTTACTAAGATATTTTGTCAATCAATTAATTATTTATAATTGTTATTTATATCTTGCTTTAGTAAGGGAAGAATACCCAATATAGACACTTTAACTTCACATTCCTCAAGCTCTTAGATAGTGTAGAGAAGGGGGATTTGCTACTCATGATTTCTCTTCATTCAAAGAGTCTCATGGGGCGAATTACCCTCAACTACCTCAAGAAATAGCACGAGAGTTCTAGAATTGGAAAGTGCAGTTCACAAAGATTCTTTGGACAAACCGACAAGCTCTCGGCCAAAAGACGTTAGCACAGAATATGGATGACAACGTGGCATGTTGGCATCTCTCTAGCGTGCTTGCGTTCGTATGGACAAGAAAATAAGTTTATCACAGAAAATAGCTAGATGACTACTTCTACTCTGATTGCTAAGAAATCTTAGAATGTGAGAAAGCAATAAAATGTAACCGAACTGAAATAAAGTGGAATAAAAATGATAAAGATGAGGAGAAGAAAGGAAAGAAGATGCTCACAAAAATCCAAGTAATGAAGCCTCTAACATGAGAATGTCTTTAATACCTACAAATGTAAGATCTGGAGAAAGTGTTGGGGCTCTATAGGGGTTTGACTCAGTCAAACCCCTATTTTGGTGTTCCCACCTCCATGGGCAACTAGATAGAAAGAGAGAGATGAAATGAAATGGACAAAGCATGTGGTGAAATCAAAACCCGCTTCAGGAGTAGAACCCACACCACCAAGTATGAGTGATAAAAGAAATCCCCACTAGAGGAGGAGAACTCATATCACAAAAGAGGTGATAAAAGCAATCCCCGCTTGAGGAGGAGAACTCGTATCACAAAGTAAGGATGCAAATGATAAGGGATGTGACAAATTCCAAAATGCTCACAATCACTAGACAAGGGAAGTAGAGCTGCAAGAGCCAAAGGAGATGCAAAGAAGGAGAGCAAGATAGCTGCAAGAGCCAAAAGTGTTGCAAAGAGTGTTGTAGAAGCTTGATAGTACATTGTTGTAACAAGTTGTATGGAGCTGTGCAAGATAGTAAAGAGGGAAAAGAGAAGCCAAGATGATAGACTGAAGCTAGAAGTTAGAGAGTTGCAAATGAGGTGAAAATACTACTTTTAAGGAGGGATAAGGAGCTTGCCGAGTTGTTTTAGGGCTTCTCGAGCCGTTACCACTGACCAAGGGAGATGACAAGTGACAAGCATGCACAATAACTATAGGACATCCTATAGTCATACTCCTTTTGGTTTCTGATTCTCTCCTCTTCCCTGCGTGCCTCAATTTCACTCATTTATTGAGGGCCAAGTTTGAAATGGATAATACTAAATTGTTTTGCTCAGGTGGCACTAGTTGGTATGCTTCATTATTGAGATAAGGACTGTTGTGTACTATGAAAGGTTTTTATGATGTGTTCCCTTTTTCTTCATGCATTATATCTATCTGATTAGATACCTTTTCATTTTTATTAGTTGCAACCTTTGAAGGGGGAGATCCATGTTTATCTTTCCACCTACCATTGGTCTTCTTTGGAATTCCTTTGTGGAATGATCTTCTACCATCCTTTTTGGGTGATATTGTAATTCCATGATTTCTATGATCTAATCTTTCTGATCTGATATTCAACTTATCGGTCATAAAATTTTGATAGAGTCACCACCTACTTCTTCATAAGTAGGAAAGTTACAATTTGGATGAACTTTGTTTTATCCCAATGAAGTCTTTTATTCAATTAAGTGTTCACACAAATTGTGGATGTCTATGACTCTGTGATGAGAGGCATAGATTGACCTTAAACTTGGATACGCTAAAATATTTTCCCTGAGTGTTCCCCAACAGAGTCACCAATCTGTTAGGTATCAAAAATGCAAGTTGTAAATCCTAAGAGGATTCCAGGCTCTATGATTAGACTTACAACATTTTTGAACTAACAAAGAGAGTTAACCTATAAGGTTGACGACTCTCTGCACTTTAGGTTCTGCTAAACCTAGGCAGGTGGACCTTAATGACGAAGCAGATTTGAGAAAAATGTGTGACTTAATTTTGAGTATCTACCCACAATGGCATGAATTGTGGAATAGATGAAGACATGTTTACTACTCCTACTCCTAATGCTAAAATTCAAATATGAAGGTATAAATGAGATTTTATGGGATTCAGAAATGAGATGGGTAAGACTAGTGCCCATTACTATTGGGATAATGGAGTCAAGAAGTGAATGATGTATGACCTACTTACTAGATACAATTTGAATGGTTTGACACATGTGAATGTTTACACCTTTTGCAAATGTGCAGGAATCTAATTATCAGACTCTTCTTATCAATCCAAGTGGTTTGTATCAAGTTACTATGATTAATTGATAGGGAATTTTAATCCTATAGAGGAACCAATCAATTAAATCACACAGAAAAAACAAATGTGCCCTGGAAAATTATAAAAACTAATTTTTTTATTTGAATAATAAGATAAAACCAGGTTAATACAAAGCTCCTAGATGAAATGGTGAGCTCGGGCGGGAAAAACTCCAATGCAGGGAGTTCAAAAATTTTCAGAAAAGATGGTATCTCTGCTGTGGTGTGTGTTACTGTCGATGGTGTCGGTGTTGAATGCAAGGGCATTGGTGGTGGCGTTGTCTAGGGAGGCATCAAATCGAAGCTATGAAGAAATGTGAACATTCTAAGCGAAAAAGCCCTGCTATGAGGGCTTCTTTGAGGGCTTGAAGGTTTTGATCAAGGAATTTGTCGAATAGAGGGTTTATTCCTATTGTAAATACCATATCTATTGTTTTGAAATTTAAGACGATAGAGGAAATTGATGAGATTTTTTCAGAGCTCTCCGCTCATGGGGCGATCTGTCGGTTTAGGGGTTTTTGGCCTAGCCTCCCTAAGTTGCACTCCTAGATTTCCAATGAATGGGAGCCACTTATTTCTGGTAAAGTTCATATTTCCCCATGTCTAAGGGTTTTTTTGTTGCTAAGTTTGACAATGCTCAGGATAGAAACAAAATTTTATGTGACAATTTTTTTAGGTGGGAGGACAAATTTTTGTTGATGATTAAGCCCTGGCATTCTGATTTCAATCCTTCCTCTAAAACTTTCAATAAGATCCCGATTTGGGTTCGACTGCAAAATCTTCCCCTCCACTTATGGAATGACCCTCTCTTGGAAGAAGTGGGTGATGCCCTTGGTTTTTTTTTGCTGGTGGATGATGAATCCTCTGACATTTTTCATTCCACCTTTTCTTGGATATTGGTTGAAATGGATATTTTAGAGGATTTCCTGCTGAGATTTTACTTAAATCTCCTAAGGGTTCTTGGGTCCAATCTTTGGACTATGAAGGGATTCCCTTCCATTGCAAAAGATTTTTTAAAACATTTCATGCTGCTGCCCAATGCAGACTTGAGAAAAAAAGAATGACTACATGGCGGAGAGGTGCCTCTCTATAACATTATACAATAGAGAAGAAAACTGATCAACATAGGAGTTTTTTTGAAGTGGTTGCGTCAGAACCATAGGGTCTTGGGGCATCCCCTCTAGATGTCTCAAATGGTCAGGTTGTTGATTTTGTACAAAATTATCTTGTTGAAACCCCTAAAGAGCGAGAGATTGAGTCTCAAGCTGCCATTTCTACGATAGTGCTCCGACTATAATTTCTAGTGGCTTTTCTAATATGCCTGTGCTTGTACAAAAGAATAATGTTGAAATCACCGATACAGTGGCTATAGGCAGTCATCTTCAGGAAAATTGTGTGTTGGCTTGGCATGATAAGGCATCGCAAGTGGAAGAAGGCTAGATTACTGTTATGGGAAAGATTCTCTAGGCCTTTTTTGGCTAGTTGTAGGCTGTCCTTTTTGTAGATTTGTTTTGGATTGTAAAGGGTTTCAGGTCCCTTTAAAACCTATTTTTTCCTTAATAAAAAATAGGATAAAACCAGGTTGGAGACAATATGACAATTTTATTGATTATACATGACACTTCTTATCGATCCAAGTAGCACTTCCAAATTACTATGATCTTATTAAAATGATATTTAATTCTTTGAAAGAAATCAATCAATGAAACCACTCCAGAACAACAAATGTGTTTGGATAAATTAAGTTTTGACACATAAACTTAAATAATAAGGAAGTAGTAAATTAGAGACAATCATTTGAATAATCAAGTGATAACAACAAACAATCAACACACCAGTGTTGGGACATTAATTAAGTATATTCCTTCATATTTATATTACTTCAAAATGATGAGCATTATATATGAAAGTATTCATTTTCTGCGAAAACGATATACTTTTAATACTAAGTATGCTATGATAATAATCATATTTTACATATTTTTATCAGGCCTTGGTTTCCTGTTTTATATGCAGGAAGCAACAAGCTTCAGGCCTTTTACAAAAAGTCATGTTGCTTGATAACTAAAACATAAAAACTTGATTAAACATAAAACATGAAATCTTTAGAAGTTCAAAGGTAGATGCATCCCGATCTGTTAATCTCCAATAGGCACCTGTGATCATTGAAGATTTTTTCAAGGTCCATACTCCATGATAGTGCACCAAATACTGTGAAACTTCATTACCCTGTATTCCTCATTTGGTTCGTGCAATAAATAGATTTATCTTTGACAATTGTTCAATATATCCCGATTTTGCATAAGTTTCTGCATTGCTGATGATGTTTCTCATTACATACTCAAGATCACAGATTTGTCCCAATTGTACATGTGTTTTATCTAGCACCTCCTCCTCATCATTGACTTTATCTAGAGCCATTGGTAGATACTAAGAGATTTCATCTTTTCACACATCCTAATCCTTCATTTCTCCTTCGTCAAAGAAGTTTGGAAGGGCCATACTCAATGACTAGTTGAAGTCACTCAATTTCTATGTAAGTACATTATGAAAATGATTATGCATCTTCAACAACTCTTGGTACTCCTAAAGCATACATTCAACACCAACCCCTATGGCTTTTATTTGTGCCTCTACTTCCTTCATTCTACTAGTCAATCTGCCATGCTCTTTGAAATTCGCAAATGTCTTACTATGGATAATCCAAACCTTGTGGGAATTCTCAAACATCTTGGCTAATCTTTTGCAGAACAATTCTGATACCACCTTGAATGTAGTAGTTTTTAATTCTTTAATTAATTACTCATGTTTTTCCTAGATTATTTCATATTTTTGCTTCCAATATGTAGTTTTAGGCATTGCTTCAAGCACCTTCCTTTCACATTCCACTAGTGGTGAGTAAAGTCCTGAAGAGGAAGGTAGTTTATCTTTGTAATTGATAACATCTCATTTCAATCTTTCATTTTCATTGATCAACCCCTTATTATCTCTAACTAGTTTCTCAATTTGAACCTTGATAAACTTAACAACATTTACATTTAGTTTAGCTATCTCAATAGGGTTTGTATCCCCCACTCTTTGCACTAGAAGTTGACCAAAGACTTGATTGAGATTATCAATAAGAGAAGGCCTCTTTCTTGGTGGGTAAAGGGCCCAAATCTGTAAAGTGGTATTGTGAGAATTATACCCTAATCCGGTGTAGATCTTATCACTAGATTCATTTGTTAATTGTAAGGTTTCTCTCTCTCTCTCTCTCTCTCTCTCTCTCTCTCTCTCTCTCTCTCTCTCTTTAGGAAACTATCAAAGACTATGGCTAAGCTGATGTCCCACCCTGAAAGAAGCATACCCAACTTCTTGTAGCAACGCTTATCCTCTCTTAGGGGTGATGTTCATTTCATTATCAACTTCATCTTGGAGTTCTTTTAAGGCATCTACTTCTTGTTCAGGGCTAATCTCTTTTATCTTTTCTCTTATCATTCTTCCATCATACTCATAAATGAAAGTTTTAAATTTAGGAGTTTGAAAAAATGCATCATTTGCAATGAACTCCTGGCTGGCACGATGTCTTACATCATTAGATCGTTTGTCAGAGGCCTCAAAGTTCATCACACTCCTTTCTGGTGGTATTTCATACTGGGGAATGGTTGGAGCAGTGATCTATATGACTTCATTCTCTTCTTCAATGTCATCTTCAATTATGATAGGAGTATCAGCTGAGAAACTAACATCTGGAGTGTGTTGTGGTGATGAGTTACTAAAGGGTTTTATACTTTCAGCTTGTCTTCTTGAACAAGCACCTCTCCTTTTCTCAAAAGCTACAAGTGGTATATCTTTGATTAAATCTTCTTCATGCAAAAGTATCTACTCAATTCTTTCCATGGGATCCAATATTCCATGAATGGCATCTATGTTTGATGGGTTATGGCCCTTCCTCCATGCTTCTACCATAACTATCCTATTGTACACTACCTTTCTCATCGTTGCTTGAAATTCATCACAATTTCTAATAACATCATCTACGAAAAAATTATGCTCATATCTCTTTAGTTTTTTTCTCATCTTGGCATTATGAATAAAGTGCTAAGGGTCAAACTTCTCCATTTTATTTCCTAGTGGCATGCCATAATAATCTATTTTACTGCCAATTGAGTCATAACCCTTATAAAAAAGAATGGTAAAGTCACCAAAACACAAAGTAGAAGGCATGAGAGATTGTATTCCATAGCTCTTGAGGTGGATATAGTAAATAGGCCAATTTCCTCACAATTTCCAAGTAAGCAACCCTGTCAGGCATTATTTTAGGCAGCAAGAATGGAGCTACCTCAAATCCATATACTCTTATTACAGTGCAATCTTCAAATATATACCAATCCCTCCAATTGTGGTTTATCTTTCCTTCAAGGTTTTTCTCTTTTTGGTCTAAGAAATATCTG
This sequence comes from Sequoia sempervirens, assembly GCA_007258455.2. Lineage (NCBI taxonomy): Eukaryota > Viridiplantae > Streptophyta > Pinopsida > Cupressales > Cupressaceae > Sequoia > Sequoia sempervirens. The sequence goes on from VDFB02354137.1 coordinate 52,584, forward strand.
TATCTTTGGAGATAAGTTGCAATCACAATTATGACCAAGCAATTTGTACAAGGGTTTCACAAAACACTCTTCGAAATACAAATAGTGGGACCTCCCACATCTGCTATTCCATATAGAGGTCAACATCTGGATTGGTCTTATGTTGTTATCATTATCCAAATCCTTAATCCTCAAGTCCTCTCCCCACATTCACATTGCTTGTCCCTCATACAATATCATTTGCATGAGCAGGGAGTATTGTTTGAAATTGATAGCACCACTATTCTTTTTGATAGTGGCAAGTGAGGTATTAATAACCTCACATAAGTACTTTGCATAATCGTTAGACCTACTATCATGGCTCTGGACATCTATTGCTAAAACATTGGGAGCTATGGCCATTGTAGTAGGAGCATCTATTCCTAAGACCTGTCCAAGTGAGTAATAGGTATACCGATAGTACTCTTCGAATAAATCCACAGAAAATGGGGTTTTCTCATCACTAGAAAATCATTTTAGTTGGTTTCCCACATCCCTGGGTCTATGCAATAGTAATTTCCATCTCTTGTAGCTTGTTTCCATGGTTCGATACTCTTCCAAAAGATCCCTTATCATCAGTTTTGTTTTCTTGGATGTGTCTAGCTAAAAGATCGTAGAAATGTAATATCTCATTATCAAGATAAATTGTGAGCCGTCACAATAATGAATTGAGCTAGTTTTAGGGTTATAGTTTTTATCTAATTCCTTAACTAATTCTACATTAACATACACATTAGGAATCACAAGCTTTGCTAAGTTTATGTTCCATGGGTTTGATACAGGTTTGTGCCTATACTTCTTCCTATAATGGTATATAAACAGGTCGTAGCTTCTCTATGGCATCCACACATCTCTAAGGTTTTTATGATTATCTTCCAACTTATCACATGGGTTAAATTGGGTTGTCCTCCTGGAATTCGGCCCAGAACTAGAACATTGTTTGATTAAATCTTCATTTAGTGGCCTAGTCTCAATTTGCTATCTTTTCACTCTTAGTTTCTCTAGTGTTATTTCCATGCTTCAAACCCTATCTTCACTGTACTTAAAACAAGAGTTGATAAAATATCTTCAGCTGAGCCTTCAAATAATTACTTGAATCAATGTCATCTTTTTTGAACTATTTCGTTATTTCTGAACTCCGCCTCCTCAATTTTTAGCTACAATTTATTGAGATTTCAAGATCTTACAAGCTAGATATATCAAGGTTTAGCACACTTCCATTATCTTTGGTTCATAAATGACACTTACGCTACATTTCTAATCAACAATAGCATTAAAGTCAATTATCTCATTGACAACCTCACTAGTCATGTCAACCGAATGAAAAATCATTTTGTTATGTCAAAGAGACTTTGATCATACTGTCACCAATATCATGTCCTCTCTTCGATATGTTTTCATCTTTGATTCCTTTTCAAAATGTCGAAGAGAGTTTTGAGTGTTTCTCTTTTATATCGTAAAGTCTCTCCAATAACTCTACCTTGAGGGATTTTACTGGTTTTCCTTATTTGTATTTTCATTATCAAAATGTTGGTGAGACCTGTGACTATTTCCCTTTGATGAGCCTATGTCTCTTCGACATACCAATGTTCTTTTGTTTATTGATGTTTTGGAAAGACCCTTTTATGTCTTCCTGATGTGAGTTTCTCTCTCTAATGTCTCTTTCCTTTCATTTTTTATTTGGGGGTGTCGAAGAGACCTGTGGTTACCTCTCTTTGATGTCCCATAGTCTCCTATTAAATATTTCCTTATGGAGGCATTCCTGTTGTTAGGAGATCAAAGAGATTTTTTTCAATGTCCTCTCGACTCCCTTTCATCTATTCTACATTTTTTTCTTATTTGTTCTCATGGTGTCGAAGAGACTTCTTCATTTCTTAGTCTGATACATTAACGTCTCCTCAAGAATTCTTGAATTCACCAGTTGTCCACTATTTATTCTATAATAATCTCTTAATGTTTGAGAGATGTTTTTCTATTTCCTGAATGCCAAAATGATTCAGCACCATTAAAATATCAACGTTTCTCTGTACTATATTTTTTTAGAGAGACAAGATGACTTCTCACTCTAAGATACCCAGGTCTCTTTGATATATTGCTCTTCGAGCTATTGGAGAGACATCTGAGTATGTCACTTTGAAGCATGGTGGTCTTGTTGATATTTTGTGTTGGCTTCTTTGTTGATTTATTGGGGAGACTGTAGTGAAACTCTCCTCGAGATGGCATTGTCTTGGCGAAATGGGTTCCTAGTGGTGAACTTAAGGAAATGACTATGGGAAATATATATTTTTAATGATAATGATTTTTACTAGAATGGGTTAGGGAAACTATAGCTATAATATTGTAGGATTATTTATACAGAAATGATGGTTTTCAGGATGGATGTGTATGGTCTAAAAAGAGTGGTCATGCTGAAGTGGCTAAAATTGATGAAATTTTAGGGGTTTTAATTTTGGTTCCAGCACTTCCATTGTCTAAAACAAACAATTAAGATCAATACTATTGATGATTAAAATTCTGAATTGCCACCTCTATTTTGATGATTACAATGTTTCTTTCTCTCTTCTTAAATTTTTTTCTTTGCTGCTAACTAGCTCACTACTTTAGCATTCAATTTTTTTTCCTTTGGCCCACTTCCTCCAGAAAACAATTAAGCTCACTTATTCACTGCCATTTTTTTCACAAAGATATGATCAAGATGAAATTGGATAGGATCTACCACTTCTAATCTTTCTCTTTTAGTTGCTTACACAATAATCATAATACATCACACTACACCATACACCAACCTAGATCAACTATGTTTACAATATATACATGAAATTACATTGACTATCACATATGTCAATCTACACCAAGGAATATTACATTTGCAAGTTGGTCAAAGAAAAAAAAATCAACATGAAACTATAAGGAAGCTAAGGTAGCGAAACAACTTCCTACACTAATCCCGAGAGGAGAATAATGCAAATTTTTTTAAAATTATAGAAAACTAAATAAAAATAAACATAAATATCATGCATACTACAATATAGTGATTTATGTGGGGAAAACCCTTTCAAGAGAAAAACCCCAGACTCCAAAAGCCACCCAATATGTTATTTAGAAATCACAAGGATTACAATATACTTTCAGAGAAAGCTTCTCACAGGAGTATCACCAACTAGAGACCCAGACGCAACATGACCCCTATCAAACTCTCATAATATGTATCACAGTACACAACCATAATACAACACCCTCATAAACTAGGGTTTCCTTCTAGGGAAAATCAAGCTAATTAAATATCGGTCATTAGATCTTTAAAAACCTAATGAGGAACGGTCTAGATTTATAATAATAAAATATAAATAAAAATTTTCTTTGGGGGTGCTGCTCTCGAGCCCCTACCAGGGCATGCTACTCCCATACCCTAGCTGGGGGGATGACCCTCCAGGCCCCTCACAGGAGGGGAGGACTCCGCTGCACCCCCCCATCATCATATGAACATTACCTTATGTATCAATAGTAACTTAAGTAATTGCAAGGTTGAGACACATTTCCCAACAAAAATGTGTAGAGGGAAAGACTGAAAAGACTACACATAACACCAGAAAGAGGAACACACCTTGAAGATTCCAACACATGCTTAACCTGGTCCCAAACTATCTTCATATCTTTTGTCTTCTATGAACATTATACACATGCTTTACAAATTCAAATTAGGTCGACCATAAGAAGAAAGTTCGTGTAACTTGTAGAATGTGTGCCTTCACATCATTGGTCGTACACATGAATGATAAAGAATTAATTTCACTTCACTTAGATGATTCGACATGATCCATATAACACATTCAAACACTTCTTAGGCTCTGCTCATACTTGAACTTGTGGTGTACATTGTCGACATTCCTTAGTCAGCCTCAATAGAAACATATCTACACAACATGACTTGAAACACCTTAGTGATACAAGAAATAAGAAGTATCTTCATGCACTTCATACCATAGACACTATGACACATGTGGAGTGTCCACACACACTCATTCAACAAAAAATCACAACCTTCTATTGACACAAGTAGATAGACATTAAAACTAGCCACTAGACAACATAGTCTTGCACTCAATATCACTTCAAACTTTCATTGCAAAAGGAATAATGATATGAAACTTTGGATATACCACCTTCAAATTTCACTGAACTTGATTTCTGATCCACACAACCATATTTGTAAATGCGAAGAAATGCAGAGCCAACTTTTACACCTCTAAGAACATCCTTATAGAATCAACACAAACTTTAATCTTTCACTTTCAAAAACACCTTTCCAATAACCAAAAAGATTTGAAACTTGGATCATACATGCCCTAACACAAAATGAAGCTATCTTCAAAACCACAAAAGAAAACCATCCTTAGTGGAGAAATGTAGAGAATTTCTTAGAGGCTCTAGCTGTTAGAATCCAAGATCACCTGCATGCAAGATGAATACCTGTCACATGCAAAAGATATGAAGAACCAAAAAGAATGTTCTGTAAACCTCTCTATAAAAATGCATTAAGAGAATCAATTATTACAATGTGATCAATCCTTATGAAGGAGATCAAGAAACCCTAAAAGGGAAACCCTAAATGAAACCCTAGTGTGCACACTTAATAATTAATAATTAATTAATTATTAATGTGCCTAAGTTTAGCTTAAATAATAAAGAGGAATAAGTGACTTAATTAATTAATCAATGTGATGTAATTAATTAAGCATAATAACTTATTACTCTAACACCCCCCCTTAAGATGAACTTAGGAAGAAGCTAAAACACTAGAATAAGATGCATGAAAGCAAAGATGGGTCCCGCAACTAGGCCTGATCAGGTACCCATTTACAAATGCAATAAAGGAGTAGAGAAGGAAAAACCCAGTGGGACAAAACCCCCTACAATGTGATGTCATGCTGCAAAGAAGCACTGGAAGAACTCTGTAGAGTAACACTGGAACTTGATATAGGCAACCAAGGAAATATTCTTCTGTATACTATTGAAACCGGATGAGAGTCACTGATTGACTCAAGGAATCATGATAAAGCAATAGAAAACCCGATGCCACGGAACACTCAAAAACTCCAAACAGGAACAACTCTGGAATCTATGAAGCAGCAAGCAATTATTGAATGATGTATTACTGAAAATGAAGTGCAAAGATGCAAGATGCACTCTCCTAACTGCCAAAATATCCAAGTAATCGCCAAACAACCCATCGGGCCAAATCTGGACTAATTGATAAACCTGGGACAGATATAGAAAAATGCATAGACAGCAACCTAGAGCTCCTCAATACCTTTCTGATGCTTCAAACGAGGCAAAAAATGAAGATCGTGGCAAAAAGTTATGAGCTCGGAAGCATAAAACGAACATCTGACTTCAAACAGCAATAAATGCAGAAAAATAGTAAAATACTGAAAAATAAATAGCACTACTGGAAAGAGCTCGGAACCAGATTTCCGGCAATATCTCGTTTGCCCGATTTCGATACCGTATGCCCAAGTTATGGCCAAAAGAAAAAAACTACTCTTTTAGGAAAAACTAGGGTTAGGAGGGCAAAGAGGGGCCGTGCGGCCGATGACGTCATGCTGACATCACCCATTCACGAGGTTAAAATTGATGGCTGTCTGGCTGTCGCCGCAAAAATTTGGCCCCTGCAAAAAAAATCGGACCCCTGGTCCTGTGGGCGACCAGAGGCTGAGCGCGGGGGCTGGCGCGGAGATGGAGGCCGCGGTTCTCCATATGACCACCGAGGGTGCAGGTAGGCTGGTCAGGGGCTGATAGCGCCCGGTCCCCCATAGGACCGGAGCTAGTGTGAACAGGGCCCGCGGGGGCAGATCTCTGGCTGGTGGCAGGTTGGTGGCTGCCGCCCGGTGGCCGCCGCTCCTGGTGGCTGCCGGGTGGCGCGGTGGTGGCCACTTGCCTTTTGTGCGGGCGGCGCACAAAATCTTAAAAATTCAATTTTTAATATTTTTTTTTGAAAATTTTCAAAAAAAATGCCTCGATCTACGTGCTGGGGAGGCCGTACGGCCCCCCAGACAAAAAAAATTTGCCTCCTGGATCAACTGCACCAAATTGGACGATTTGACAGGCGTTTCTAGGGTTTTGGGACGCTGCGAACGCGATGGCGACATCCGTTTGAGCCCATTGTGTCCCGAAAAAATAGCTACCCTTAGATCTTGCAGAAAAGATGCCTGTGGAAACCCTTGCACCCAAACTCACAAAGAGGCCATATCTTCAGATCACGAACAAGCAGCTGCAGGTCTGGAGCTCTGATACCATGTTAGAATCCAAGATCACCTGCATGCAAGATGAATACCTGTCACATGCAAAAGATATGAAGAACCAAAAGAATGTTCTGTAAACCTCTCTGTAAAAATGCATTAAGAGAATCAATTATTACAATGTGATCAATCCTTATGAAGGAGATCAAGAAACCCTAAATGAAACCCTAGTGTGCACACTTAATAATTAATAATTAATTATTAATGTGCCTAAGTTTAGCTTAAGTAATAAAGAGGAATAAGTGACTTAATTAATTAATCAATATGATGTAATTAATTAAGCATAATAACTTATTACTCTAACACTAGCAACCAGACAATGAGACTATAACACAATGCACATAACTTTTGACATCAATGACAACCAATCTACAACAATCCCCCCCTTTTGCATTGATGGAAAAACCAATCTAATGTGGACATTCTCTCCCCTTTTAATATCAAGGACAAAGGGAAAAAGGGTTTTCTCTCCCCCTTTGGTGCACAAACATCTACCCATTAATCTCTCCTTCTTGAGACACCTTACAAACTCCCCCTATCAACAACAACCACTACTTGCTCCCCCTAAGAGGTAGCTCCCATCAGTCTGGGAATAAAGATAAGACATGAATTACTCCCCCTAGACATATGCACAAAATATGCATCTAGCAAGGAGGGGAAATTACCCTTAACTTTTTCCTAAGGTATTCAAATGTATCCTTTGCAAGATCCTTTGTGAAAGTGTCTAGAACTTGATCCTTTATGGATGCATACTCTATCTTCACTTTTTTATCTAATACCTTCTCTCTCAAAAAGTGATATCTAATTGACATATGCTTGGTTTTAGAATGCATCACTATATTCTTTGAAATATCGATATCACTTACATGTTATCATATAAAATAGGAGTGGGATCTGTTGGATCTCAAAAATGCAGGCTACAAATCCTAAGAGGATTCTAGGCTCTATGATAAGACTTGTAATGTTCTTGAACCAATGAATGGAGCTAACCTATACGGTTGATGACTCCCTGCACTTCAGGCTCTACTAGACCTAGGAGGGTGTACCTTTATAATGGAGTATATTAGAGGAATGTATGATTTGGTTGAATTGATGGATCTAACAACAGTGGCAAATAGTGTGGGATAGATGAAAGCTTACTAACTACTACTGAAATTTGAAATGTCAATGTATGGATAAGATTTTATGAAATTATAAAATGGAATTGGTATGACCAGTTCCTACTCTTGTTGGGCTAATGGAGTCAAGAGGCGAAAGATATGTGACTTACTTACTGGCTACAGTTCTAATTGTTTGGCACTTATGTTTTGTTTATACCTTGTATAAATGTGCAAGAATGTGACTATCAGACTCTTCTTATCGATCCAATTGAACCTATCAGGCTACTGTGATTTATTTAAAGGATTTTAATCCTTCCTTGAAGGAACCAACTAAAATAATCACACAATGACAACAAATGTGTATAGAAAAATGAAGCATGTCCTCAATTTGACTAACAAGACCACATCAATGTGGAGACATCTTGACAATCTTACCAATTACCTAACTCTTCTTACTGATCAAAATGTTACCTCCAAGTTACTGCAACCAATCAAAAGGATTTTAATTCTTTAGTAGAAACTAGTTAACTTGATTACACAAAAATAGCAAGTGTGCCTTGATGAAACTGAAATATCAACTTGGAGACAATTTTTCAACTCAACAAACAATAGACACTAGATTTTAGCCACCAAATTAAAACTTCTTCTCCATTTGCATTGTTTCAAAATATTTTGCAATACACATCATAATGTTTTGTTTCAGCAACTAATTAACCTAGATCCAACTACTGATTCCTTAACCTACTACCTATATCTTTGATGATTTTATTTCATCTTACATATATGCACTGTATTTTTAGGGTTATGACCCTACGTATTTGTTCACTACATCTCTTCAATATTATTCTTCTTCGATTTTTTTTTTTAATTAATTGCCTTCAACAAATTAAATATTTTAATCTTCATCTTTGTGTTCTTGTGAATGATAATCATTATTTCACAATACTTCTATTAATTTGCATTAATTTTAATCTCTTCGCTGGAAAATCTCATGTTTATATCTTGCTTGGTTGAAATATTTCACCAAATTTAATAAATTATTCCTTGGGTGAAATAATTACCCTCTCTATGATTCTTCAAATGATTTAAACTCCCTAGAGGAAAGTTTTTACTCCAGTGAAAACATTTGCACATTAAATATCCTCTCAGTGAAATATCATGATTGCACCTTTATCAAAATAATCCCATTATGATTATTATTTTAAACAAATCTTCATTTGTATTTTCCCCCAATAAATACGCCTTTTATGTAGAAATATTTACCCACTCTTGTAACTGCTCCGGTGAAAAATATTCCACCTCCAAGTGCAAATATTTTATAATTTTTACCTTTTGTGGGTAAAAGAATTATTCACCTTATTCCCCCTGCTAAAAAATGTGAAGATTGTACTTTCTCAAAGTAATATTATTTTCACACTTTATTCAATCTTTTAGGATGCATAATATTTTCTTGTTCCTGGGTGAATATTAGCCATATATTTATTTTTCAGAGTATCGGGGAACTGATCTTTATCTCCCGCGAATATTTAATTCTCTCATCGATGAAGTATAAGCAAGCGGTGTCTGGCTATCGGTAGGACTCTTCTCCAAAACTACATCAATGATACCTTCATAGTCGAAGAAATCTAAGGAACTTGCTTCGACAATGCATGTCTCTTTGATGCATTTCTGTTTTGCATCTTTACCCCCATTTTTAGGGTTTCCTGTCAGGTTGTTTACGAGAGTGCAGGAATGTATGGAGAAAACATCTCTTACAACATTAGCTTCTTTATCATGTCTGCACATTAACTTTGAGGGTTCCTCAGCACCATCGCATTCACAATAAACAATATAAGAATGAGTGAGGAATATTCCACCATCACTTTAACTCATTCATAGTGGAATCTTTGTTATACATGGTGCAAGAAAATATTTTTTTGAAAATGCTTTTCATCGACAAGGCCTTGAGGGCTTTCTTAGTGACTTCATTTGTGCCTGTGGTTAATGGCTCACACATTCATTTTCCCCTTTTCAGTGTACATGAGCTCCCTGTTACTCTTATGTAGAAGAGGTTTGTGCAATGCCATCGGGTATTGTCAAAACATTAACCTTATGAATTTTGAGTTCCAACAACCTATGGAATCACTTCTTTGATATGATTTGTGATTGAGAAGATGCAATGAGGATGACTGCTTTGATTTATACAGCTCATCAATTGGAATTCCCTCTTTTTAACATATCTCATTCACACCGTAGATGTTTTCGCCTTCAAATACTCCTCCCTTGTCATATTCAATCAGAACAATCAACTTCTTTGGACTTATCATGAAAGATCCTCCTTTCTATGCTCCCAAACTAAACATTTATTATGTGAAAAAGAATTTAAGAAACTTCAATAGCACCATCTCCTTGATTTCGGCCATTTGGAATGTCTCATATTGTTGGTCGTGACATATGTCACAAAATATTGGAATTTAAAATCTTTATCAAATGTTGTTTTGTTGAAGGAGAATTTTGCAAATGATGAAATGTACTTTTGAGACATGTCTTGATTATGAAACTTAAAAAAATTGTATATATTTAGCACCTCCCTCCTAATGTGTCCTTTTAGGAATTTGTAGGGTTGTATAAATTTGTCTTCTCAATTCTGTATATAACTTTATAGTGCATCAATTTCATCATCTGCTCCAATTTAGTGCTTGAAGTAGGCATATGAGTGAGTATCTAATATGTGGTTCAAGATGATAATGGTATTCTAGGAGAGCTTTATATAACCATAAACAATCAAATTCCATAATACCATATTATTTTCCATCATATTTTGAAATGCATTGAAGTGGGTATTCCTTAGAATTTGTCTCTGACTTTTTGCATAGTGACTAAAATAGTTCAAGTAACCTCCAAAATCGATGTGAAAATTTGATCAAAACTTTTCCTGGAGCCATAAAAATTCACCAGTATGTTAATTGATGGTAGGGGAGTGTAGATGCAAAACAAATTGGTATGAAGTTGACGGAATTGCAAACTATGAATGTCCAAATTTGCTTATTCAGTTTTTTCTGAAAACTACCATTGTCAAAAACCATCTAAAAACTCACCAACTTGGCATCTTGAAAAAATATCAATTCTTCTTCTGGGAAGTTGTAAATTTGGGAATCAATTCATTTAAGTCCCATGAACATGTGTGTAGAAGGGATATTCTTCAATCCATTTCTTTCATAAGATATTATGTGTCAAAGTTGGCCCTATTGCAACTTTCTGAAAATGTAGTTACAAAACTGGGTAAAATCCATTTAGATTTGTTTTTAAATAAATACCAAATGATGTCCCGAAGCTTTGAAAATTGACATGGATGCACATTGAGATGGGGAGAATCAAAATCACCAACTAATTTATCTTGAAAATATCCCAGTTGCTTAATATTATCCTCCAAAGTTGGTCACTTTAACATATTTTACTGTGTAGACAACAACCCTTCACATAACCCTTCAACTTGGCCTTTTGAAACCTTAGCAAATTAGATCATAAGGGGCTGAAATTTGGTAGATACACTCACATATGGTAGATGAACACATCAGCAAAGTGACTTTGTGTGAAACAAAACTAGATTCATTTTGTGATTTTTCAAAGTGGGCCACTTGAGCAAATTTTCCAACTATACTCCTAAGTGTTGAAACCTAATTTTTGATCATGAGAACCAAAAATTTGCATGAAATTTTAGGCTCCAACAATGGCTCCATCTAGGGATGTATGCCCCTTGTGGGAATAGCAAGAATCTAGGTCTCTGGGAGAGCAGACCAAGTGTTTTATCTATTGAGGAGCATATTCAAACCCTTTTTCTGTCATGAACTGATATGGTTTTTGAAAAACCACGCTATAGTTGATGGCACAAGGTCACCAAAAAAGAAAAGCCCCTATTTCCCCCTATCATACACCTTGTTTTGTCTTGAGTTCATTAGATTCCTCTTGAAAACACTCATGGAATCTGCCAAGGCTGCTACATGCACTACCATTGGAAACTTTTAGAATAACACTATGTTCAACTTGACCCATGTTCCTTTCATCCTTGTGCAGTTCATAATTCCCATCATCATGTGATAAATCTTTTCCATCTTCATCATAGAAAATGTATTCACATTCAATGCAACATTTTTCATTATTTTGCTCACTATCATGTATTGTTAAATGATCTTCCAGTTGCACTAAACATGCATCATTTGAATGCTTCTCATATAAGTCTAAAATTTTTGTCACATCAAGATCTTATGAGACAATCAGATCTGAAACATTTTCTATTTCTTCTATGTCATTAATTGCCAGTGACACAAATTCTTGATTCATACAATCATTATTTTGCACATTTGAACTAATCAACGTTGAACATTCAACATCCTTGATATGCGAGCCAATACCTTTCTCAAAGGTCTTCAATTTTGATTTATACATCTCCTCTTGAACAGGGATAGACATATCAGCTTCAAGATCTTTCCATTCATTGTTACACAAAGTTTTTTCATTGTCAATGCATGATGAAGATGAAATTTCTTAATCATTCTTACGTGTAGATCTCAGATATTCCATTGCTAGAAAATCTGAAATTTGTTCACTATTGAGTGAACATGGCTCTTCATCCATTTCATTACAGTTATATTCTTCACTTTTTCAACATCAAAAAGTGGCAATTCAGATGCATTTATCTCATATTCATTTGCTTCACAAATTGATACACCATCTCGATTATTAGAAAATGCTTCATCCTCATCATAAAGCTGGTTTGAATACACATGAAATTTATTTTCTAGCACACATTGGGAAAATGTCATCTGATCTTATTCTACCTTTTCATCATACAATGGATTTGAAAACAAATTGAAAACTATTTTCAAGTGTACAAACTTCTTCTTCAAATGTGTCTTCATGGTACTTAATTGCAGCTGGAAGTGTTATTTGTTCACTATAAAATGAATTTTCTTCTTCTACCACATTTTCCATTGCTTCTTCATCTTGATCTTCATAAGAGTTGCAAGAATCACTTAATTGTAAATCCACATGATTGTCATCAAAATCTAGATTTTCAATGGATTCCTTGTAGTCACAATCTGTTATGTAGGAGAGACCCTTTATATCTTCATCCTCCTCATGCAGGCTGTCATAGGAATTATTTTCACTTGCACATGTCTCATCTTCTAGTTGTATTGCTTGATCAATTTCTCCATACTCATTAGTGATATCACCCTCCCCATAATGTTGATTCTTATATACATCTTACTGTAGATTTTGATTGAAATTTCCAAGAGATGAAATTGTGTTGCACATTTTGATATGGAATTTGGTATTGATATGGATAATATTCAGGACATTGATTGTATTGATGATTTTGGTAGCTTACTAGTCTTTGACTAGGAGGGATAGGGTAAGATATTATTTGATTTGAGGTTTGTGTTGTATAAATTTTTTGTTGTACATGATGAGTACTTTCATTGCTATGAGGCATTTGTGGGGTTAAAGGACTACTTTTTTTCACATATCTATCCTCATTAGAAACTGGTATATATCGTGACATTTCTAAAGCAATTTGAACTCTATATTGTAGCAACCTTTGAACAAGTTATTCATCTCCACTTCTTGGCTCAATCCTTCCCAATCATTCCAATACTTGTTCAACATTGTCCCTTAATTTGGTTAATATTTTTGGTATATCATGATGTGGGGTTACCTTAGAATAGTGGTTTACACTTTCTAAGAGGAAGGAAATTTCAGATTTTTTCCATTCCCCATACTGAATGGGTTCGGTCGAACCATTGGGTTCGGTCGAACCCATGGTTCGACCGAACCAATGAAAGCCCGAATAAAAAAACATATCCAAATGGGTTTGGCCGAATAGGGGTTCGACCAAACACCTTCAATATGACAAAAACAAAAAATTGTTTCATTTTCACTGTCACTTTTACTTTCTTCTTTTACCAGTCATTGTCTTGGTGCACACGGTGAACAGAGTCCGTGATGGTGACAAAACAAGGTTTCTCTCTCTGGTGAAAGCAAATTTCCGTTCGTCTCTTCTAAGTTCATCATTTCAGTTTGCATATCGAGCATTATTGAGCACTAGGTATTTAAAATTCAATTTTTTTAGAGTTCAAAATGCATCTATTTGTTTAATTTTGAAACCCTAAATGCAATTTCTTTTAAATTTGTTGAATTCAAATTGCACTTGTTTGAAAGTTTTTAAAGTATTTTCAATACAGTATTTTGCTTCCCCGTTTTGCATATATTTTTGTCTTGTTAAACACCTTTCATGAGAAAAATGAATATCAAAACTATCAACTATCTGTTAGGGGATGAGAGGTCTATAATTTCAATGCATCTACACCTTTTCAATGCATCTACAACATTATTTCAAGTGTCAAATGCTCCAACATCACCTCCCCATCATCTACCATTTCATAGTGGACACCTTAAATATCATCCAACTAATAACACAACAAATAAACTAAACACATATGTCACAAAATAGTTTTAAAACTACAAATTTAGGGTCAAACTTGTAGATGAAAATGTAAATTCCATACATGTAGGAGTGAACCATGAAAGTCATATCTTGGTTTGTTAAGGTGTCATAATATTAAATCTTATAAAAAATCAAGAATCATATCATTGATTATGTACATTACAATAAAATATCTCCATATAACAAATGAAGCTAAAAACCCTAACCCTCTTTGTCAATTCTATAGTGTGCTTGTCTAGTATTTTTAAATTCAATTGTATGTTCGAAGGTAATTTGCATATTTACTTATTGCATTTATTTATCCTAGCTAATTAGAAAAGAAAACTCTAAAGAAATTATTTTCTTTTCATTTTGGCAAAGCCATTTAATTTGGTATGTCCTACAATTTGGCCATAAAGGTTTTCTTGAATCTTATTTAGTTTTTAGATTTAAGTGCTTTCTCATTGTCTAATTTCTTAATCAAATCTAAACATTGTTTGCTCCTTATTTCCTTCTAATACCAAAATCATCCTCTTTTCCTAGTAAGAAGTCATAGTTCAATCCCACCATGGTTGTGAATCAAGCTAAAATTGGTATGATTGGGAATATGCATGATACTAAATTTATCATAATGGAGAAGAATCATTTGACCATGAGGCCCTTGTTGAGAAAATGTTAATCAAGATATAGCTTTGATGCACACAACCTTTCTTTGGATCTTGCAAATTTGGCTAGTAATATTAATCCTAGTACAATGATTGATCTCCTTCATATACTATGTTGATTATTAAGCCATGTGGAAAGAAAGTACTTAAAGTTAAATAGGTAAAAGGATAAGCTCAACAATCCCTTTGAGTGATGTGCCATTTTCCCTCCATCCCAAGCTTCTTCTTCATGTATTCCTCCTTATTGTTTTACTCCTATCTATCTTATAATGCAATTTATTTCTCCTTCCACCAAATCTCCCCAAATTTATCCTCTCCTTTTTCCTAGATCTCATCTCATGCTTACTTATTATGATGCACATAGTTCTCTTGTATCCACATTAGTTCTCATTAGTTTTGTTTACACTTCCCATGTTCCCCTCACTATGATATTCCTACGCAAGTCTTTGTCACTCCACACTCATTTATTATGTCACGACAAATTTATACACCACCTTCCATTTCTCATCTTGCCACTTTCATTCATGTCCTTAATCCTAGTGTGCCTCTATCTACCCTTGACATTAATGTTTAAAGTCTTGTTGAGATGAAAAGTAATGTTGATTCCTTACCTAATGGAAACAAAAAAAGACATACATATAAAAATCAAACACAATTCAATTTCTATTGAAAATTTTACATATCCATTTTTTGTTGGATTTTTGGATCCTAGATTTGAGATGCACAATGTTAAAGGAGATCCCATGACACATTCAAGGTTCTTTAGTGCTACATATTTGGATTTTGTGTATGATGATAAGTTATTGGCTAAGTTCTTCCCATGAAATTTAAAATATTATGCTATTAAATGATTGTATTATCTTCCATTTGGGTCTATTTTTTAATATTGAAATTGGTCAATGCAAATATTGGGAATGTTGGATTGAAGTTTATTATTTTAGATTTTTTGACTATAAACAAGGATCTACAAAGTATATACATTCTTAACATTTGCATGTGCAAGTGAGATGAATGTTAAGAACTAAAGTTGTTAGAGGCTACCACACTTAATTATGGATCTTCTAATGCTTCATCTACATCATCCTACCCTTGTAAATTTGAAAAGAAAAATTATTTCCAAAAGGATAGTAAAAAATAATGGAAATGACCATTGTACAAACTATACATTATAAATGTTTCTAATATTATGACTCTAAAGCCTCCAACTTTTTCCTTTGTAAAATGTGCTTCAAAATTTACTTAGTGCAAACATGATTACACTTCCTCCTATTAGGCCATTAGATAAATCTAAGGTTATTCCCAAAAGATATAATGAGAAAGAATTTTGTTATTAAATTGTAGAGTTAATTGTAATTATACTCAACATTTTATGGGATTAAGGAATAATTGATTAAGGATTTGATAGAAAAAAAAAATTAGGGTGAGGGGGTTAATATTGGGGTCAATCCTTCAATTGTTCCTCCTAATGAAAATTTAAATATTTTACACTAAATAAATCTAATAAAATGGTTTTATATGAGGGTCATGAGATTGAGTTACATATACATGTTGACGAGCTTGAAATCATTGATTCACCTACATGTGAGGAATGGTTTGTTGGTATTAATAAAAATTATAAGGGTACTTATTCTT
Organism: Sequoia sempervirens; assembly: GCA_007258455.2. NCBI lineage: Eukaryota > Viridiplantae > Streptophyta > Pinopsida > Cupressales > Cupressaceae > Sequoia > Sequoia sempervirens. Next base: position 68,761 of record VDFB02354137.1, read on the forward strand.
CTTATGTACTAGTGATTGACTTTTATAGAAATTTCTATGGACTAACTAGTATTTAAACTTAGGACCTCCCATTTGGTGTTAGGATGCTCTACTATTGAGCTAATGGCTCACATTGTGATGAGTCCTTTTATGGCTTAGGTGTGTATCATTTCTCCAACACACTCCCTTGAGCCACAACATAAGTGTCAAATGCACCTAGCTTGGATCTAATACCATGTTGAAATTTCCATGAACTAGTTAGGATGCAAATCTCCACCACTAAGCTACCCACCCACTTTATGACAAATCAATTTATGGTTTAGGTATGCTAATTTTTTTGACACCTTTTTCACATTGTGAGATATTACCAAATAATTATAATGATCCTTTGGTTTTGTGTGGATCATGAACCCTGTAAGGGTGTGTTTATTGATCTTACTCACCAATAAAATGTATGCATTGAATAATTTTTGTTTTATCATCATTTTATAAACAAGCATATGCATATTTGAGTGTTTATTTAAAATTGACTAATGATATGTTGATTGAAACTATAGGATACATTATTTTACCTTAAGTTTTTGGTCTAAAAGATGAGGGACGTTCTTATTCTATGTCATATTATTTCTTCTTTAGATACATATCTCATATTTTACTTGGGTATCCATGGATAAAGCAATATCAAGCAACATCATCTATTTCATGCCATCAAGGTATCAAATATGTTCACACTAGTAAAGAGGTTACAATTGCAAGAGATCTGTATATGCCTTTATTTTAGATTAAGTCATTTAACCTTAAATAATTTTAAGAACATACCTAAGGATCCTCTATATAAGTGCAAGGATTCTTTGCCTAATTTGTAAAAAATTCAAAAGGAATAACAATGGTGGGAACACTACTGGATTTGAAACCATTTTCTGACGGGCGTTCGTCGGTCGTTCGACAAATCTCTGTCGGAAGAGTGACACAATGGCGAAAATATTTTCGTTGCTATTTTTTCATCGCAAGGCCGATGACAAATTAAATGTCGAAATAACGTCGAAGAATCGTCGGTCGGAAGCATCGTGAAATACCTCAGGATTTTGTCAGAATATCGACGAAACCTTTGTTTATCCACCGAAAAATTACACCAGAAGTTTGTCGTCGGTTCGACGAAATGGGCAAGCAGTAGGGTGGAAACAACATGGAACGTTCATCGAAATAGCAACGAAATACTAAAGTAGTAGCGTCGAAAGAACACCAAAAGTTCATCGAATGTGCAACGAAATAATAAAGTAGTAGCGTCGAAAGAACACCAAAAGGTTGTCGAATTTGTGATGAAATAGGCAAGTAGTAGCGTCGGCTGTGCACCAAAAGTTCATCGAAAGTGCGACGAAATTACCAAGAAGCAGCGTCGAAACAACGCGAAAAGTTCGTCGACTTTGCGACGAAATTAGCAAGGAGTAGCGTCGGAAGAACACTAAAAGTTCGTCGAAAGTGCGACGAAATTTGTAGGAGTAGTGTGGTAGCAACGCCGAAATATCATCAGAAGGGTGACGAAATGTGTAGGGAGTTACGACGAAATTGTCGTCGCAGCTATAGAAACTTCGTCGAGCCTTTCTGTTGATTCGTCGGTGGTTATCGTTGAAATTGCGACGAAGAAGCAAAATTTTAAAAAAATAAAAATTATATATTCGTGGAAATGTACCATTGCGGAGACTGACGACTGATCATACATACAGACTGCATATTGGTTTGATGCTTCAAACGATGCATTTCTTATATTGAAAAGTGCATTACCTTATTGAGCTTCTCTTTGTTTTGAGTATAGTTTAATATTCTCTACTTAACAAGGCCAACCACGTGACGGTGGAAGCTCATTTGCCCCCCCCACACCCCCTCACATCACTCTCAATTCCCCATACCCAATAATATAACATTAATCATTGATTCATCCATTAATAACATATAACATTCATTCATTCATCCATTAATAACATATAACATTCATTCATTCATCCATTAATAACATACAACATTAATTCATTCATCCATTAATAACATACAACATTAATTCATTCATCCATTAATAACATATAACATTCATTCATTAACATATAACATTCATTAATTAACATATTCACATTCATTCATTAGCATATAATAATCATTCTTTCAATTTTTACATATTATCAAAAATATGGTTGTCATGATATGATTACAATCACTTTTTTTTTTGTTTCTTTTTGAAAGCTACATAAAGCTGAAGTGGAGTATCATTTTCTAAATCAATATATGTCCCCCCTTTAGTTGTTCTGCCCTCTGCTTGTGATCTTAATGTATGCGTAGTCGTCTTCTCATGACGTGGACGCCGCTTCAAGGGGGGATCTGCTGCAATAAGAAAGAAATGTTAAACTCATATGTTTTATTATTATTGTTACAAGTATTTCATTAATTAAAAGAAAATTAGAGTAGTTCTCTTTACCTGATGGGTCCACATCATGTTCCTGAACTTTTGTTATAGACTCATGCTCAACATGTTGACCACCCTTTAAATCCTGATCTGCAGTTGAAACACAAAAGGTTACATTAATTAATACACCAATTAAAATTAAATATGTTTAAGAGAACATGAGGGTGGTCCTCTTTACCGGATGGGGCCACATCATGTTCCTGATCTTCTCTAGCCTGATCATGCTCAACATGTTGATCATGGTCTACATGCTCTAAAGTTGAAACACGAAAGGTTACATTAATTAATACACCAATTGCAATTAAATATGTTTAAAAGAACTTTAGAGTGGTCCTCTTTACCGATGGGGCCACATCACATATTCTTTGATCTTCTCTAGCCCTGGATCATGCTCAACATGTTGATCACTACATGCCTCTAAAGCACTGGATGCACACCATGACCTTCATCTGCACGTTCTGCTCCACCCTCACCAGGCTGCATTCCAATGTCATGTGCAGTATATATTATCATTTCTTGAGTGTTTAAAACAAATAGGCATGTAATTACTTTATGGTGGAAATTAATATTGAATAGATTGCACAAGTATTCAATTCTTAATAAACTTTATTGAGTTTATTTACCTGCGTGTCAGATGCAATGGAAGATTGTGTTTTCCCAGTCAAGACTCTTAGGGCGTTCACCACTACCCATAGCCTTGTTGAAGGCAATCTCAGTCCTCTTCAGGAACTTTGTTGAATTCAGAGTCTCACATTTTTGCAGTAAGATCATGAATTTTGCTTCTATGGTGTGATAAAACCAAAAATTGTTTTCAATTCTATTATAATTTGGATGCAATATTTCATTTATTGATACTCACAATTTGTGCGGCTAATTTCATATAACCACCAGAGCCAAGTTTGTGTTGCCCGCGGCTTTTCTATTCTTTCCTTTGTTGCCTTCAATGCTCCAAAATTTTGCGAAAAAGTTTGGAATATCGCTAATGCGTAAAAGAAAGAGTAATCAGTATATAATTACATTGTTGATAGTATCACACATAGCATACTACTTTTTTAAAAACATTTAATGGCATTTCCATAGCATACAGACATTGAGAGTATATAAAATACAGAGTTCAATCCATGAATTATAGAAAATAGATATTTGTTGGTTATATTCATATCGCTGATTACATTGCACAAAACATACTACAACTACATAAATATTAGATGGTGACAGTTGTCTATGCTACCACATTTTTCATACATGTCTACCAAAGCATTTTATCAAATGCTTGATCAGCTTGTCGCTATGGTTAAAAAGCCTAAAATAGGTGCTTTCAAACAAGCTATGGATGCTTGGAAAATCTATCAAAGCATATTGTATACAGATAGATAAGGAACTATTTCAAAATGCTCAAAGAAATGTGGTCTCACAGATGGAATGCCATGACAATCCATACAATTTGCTTGTCATGGCAATCGCTATGGAATTCCATCACCATGAGAGACCACATTTTTCATACATGTCTACCAAAGAATTTTATCAAACAGTTCAACGCCTTCATGCTATGGATAAAAAGTAAAAACCTCAAACAGGTGCTTTTGAACAAGCTATGGATGCTTGGAAAAATCTACCAAAGCATAATAGTAAGCAATAACATAGACAAGGTAGTGAATTATTTGAAAAAATGCCTAAAAGAAATGCAATCTCACGATGATGGAATGCCATGACAATCCATAGCAATTTTGTCATGCATTCCACTACATTCCATCACTCATGAGACTACATTTCTTTGAGTATATTTTTCAAGCAAATAACGCTTCTTGTCTATAAGCACGTGATTTTCATACATGTCTACCAAAGCATTTTATCAAACAAGCCATTGCCTTGCTACTATGGCTAAAATTCTAAAATGGTGTGCTTTTAAACAAGCTATGGATGCTTGGAAAAAATCTATCAAAAGCATAGTAGCATGGCACAAGGCGTGATCCTGTTTCCAAAAAATGACTCAAAGAAATGTGGTCTCATGGTGATGGAATGCCATGACAATCCATAGAAATTTGCTTGGCATGGCATTCAAGAGTAGCTGCTCCATCACCATGAGACCAGACATTTTTTTGAAGCATTTTTTCAAATAGTTCACTCTTTCATTCTACCACATTTTTCATACATGTCTACCAAAGCATTTTATCAAACAGTTCACTGCCTTGCTGCTATGGCTAAAAGCCTAAAACAAGTGCTTTAGAACAAGCTATGGATGCTTGGAAAAAATCTACCAAAGCATAATAGTAAGCAATAACATAGACAAGGCAGTGAATTGTGATGGAGCCTCAAATTTACATCCGGGATTTCTTTTATTATTGGTCGGTCTTGTTTATCCGAGTGGTGCCTAGGGCTGGAGTTATTACTTTGCTTTCATAAACCCTTGGTTTTCTATCTTTGGTATGGGTCTGTTCTATCGTTACTTTTTGGAGAAGGTTTTTAAAAAAGAAAACAACCTATGTCTCATTAACTCGTCTAAGGCCTGGCCCCTTTTAATAAAATGATAAATATTTAATTGTTGGCCTCCTTTTATTTACCAAAGTCTGGTTTTTAAAAAAAGAAACAACCTTATGTCATCGACCGTTGTTTCCCTAAGCCGCATCCCTTCCTCTGGTTTTTCCTCCTAAGTAATGTTTAATGTTTTGCAGGGGTTATTTGATGGCTGTTGATCTCCTCACAGATACATCCTGACCGCTCCTCGCCATATCGTGGGCGATCACCACATGTCCCAAGTTGCTGATGTTGGAAAAGCAAATAAAATGATTTAATAAATGCATCGAACTTTAGTGTGTTATCAAGTGGGTTACTAAATCGCCTAAGCGGTGCACGTGTTTATAATCAACGGTGATGTTTTAATCTTGATGAAAAAGTTGCTCAGTGAATAGTCCTTAAGACTATCCCTTGTTTTACTTGATCGTGGTCACTGATGAAGAGATCAACGGTTGCCCACTATCGCGCAATCCCAACTTGAGCAATCGCGATATTGCGGGTGAGCGCCACGTGTATCTTCCTGGCGCTGCATATAATGGTGGGCCCTGGGGATGATGTGGAAGGCATTGTCAGCATTTTTAAGGAGGACTGTTCGATGATCTAACTTAAACAAGAGATCAACGACAGAGATTTAAATCTGCGTCAAATACAATTGAAGGCATTGGCGCTGTATGCAAGTAGGCTTTAATGGCGGATGAGACGTCTATTGGCAATGTTCATAAAGTTCAAGTGTTTAATTGCAGACTACTTTCACCACTAAGGCATTCAAGCATCTTCGAACCAGTCCAGAGCCAGAGATAGATCTTTCAAAAGCAATTTCGGCAAGAGTTTGATTTTCTGCAGAACATGAATTTTCGTGAGTTATTTTCTTCATCACTGTTCTGTCCGAATGTGTTTCTTGCAAAAAGCTTTGCTGTGTTGATTAGGGTTTTTCTGAATTAAGATTTTAGGGTTACTATTTCTCTTGAATTGTGAGAAATTGCAAATTCTACTGTGTTTTCATTTTGAGTAGCACTAGTCTGTTCACAATTTTATTTTTTGAGAAGCCCTAGTTGTTTAAAATGGCGCCAACAAAACAACATTCTCGCCATATTGACTACATGCAGAGGAATCTGTATGATGATTTCCTTGACCAATTTCCCCTATCAACAAATGACAAGAACAAGGGTTTGGTTTTGATGAGAGGGACAGCCTTAGGTGAAGGGTTGAGATATAGAACCTACAACATTGCAAATGCTAGGGTACCAATGACAGGTTTAGAACTGTTTAGAAGATGGTATGGTTAGCGAAATGCACCTCATCCTTTTTCAAATGGTTGGAGGTATGATATGGGAAAGCTTGTAGTACCGAATGTGTTCCTTGATGTTGACCTCCTCCTGGCAGTGGCTACGAGATATGATCCTGTCACAAGGGTTATAAGGGATAATTATGGTGAGGTTTTACTGAATGTAAATGTAGATGTAATTTGGAGGGTTTTTTATTTGAGTGAAAATGGCTCATTCTTGGTCCAGATTGACTTCGAGGAGATGAAATAAGAGTATGCCAAGATTCAACCTTTTTTCAGATCAAAATTGCTTCCTCCTCATCTAGTCAGGGCGGGCAGTTTCATGATTCATGTCAGCCTGACTGATCAAGAACCTTTCGGGTTAAATTGTTTTGCTAATCATTTATTGGCAACCTTCTACTCACTTTGCCAAATTTTAGGTTTCAGTCCTAATACTGTGATGCCCATTGCCTATATGTTTATGGGGGCTCAGATTCAGCATCCCAATTTCTCTGTAGTATATGATTATGCTTCTTTCCTTGCTTAAAGAATGCATGAGGGTTTGTTGAACTTATTTGTGGGGAACACTAGTGTTCCTTTCTTTTGGTACTCTTTGTTAATGCATATGTTCTTGTATGAGAATGTCGGCTTCTTCTCAGAGAAGATGGAATTGAGGTAAGAGGTAAATGGAGAAAGGCTACTAGTACAGGCCTGGAGTGCAGATATGTCTTACAACAAGAGGGATGCTAGCTATGTGCAGTTTGACAACTGCTTTGCTTCTAGGCTCAGGGCTAGACTAATGGTAAATATGCCAAGAAATTTCTCGAGGATTTGTGATGATTTCTCCGCCCAAAGCAAGAAGGCCTCGAGTTGTGCGTCATAATTAGTGATACTCATTCCATACCAGAAGTACTACCCTATAATGAGTGGTTTTAAGGAACCCCCATATTCTTCCACATACAATGTACCATCAAGAATGGGATTTGCAGAGGTTTTGTGGCAGCTGGGATGCATCCATGAAGATAACCTGACAGGAAGAGGAAAAGGGACTTTGTTCCTTGATTATACTGTTGTCTCAAATTTTGTATTTTCCAAGGGTGGATGGGTTCATTTTGATCAATTTTTTATTGATTACCATTTGAAGAATGGATCCGTAAGGCAACATGATCCTAAGGGATTCTTTTCTTTGTTTAGACAAAGAATCAAGGGTGGAAAATTTTCCCATGTTTTCAACTTTCCTGAAGATTTGATTAGGAATAAATTTGATTTGGGTAGGGAAGAATTGAATAAAGAAAAATGGATTGCCTATGAGAAATTGTTGGCCCTAGTGCATAAGTTGGATCCGAAGTATGATCCATTAATGGAGTTCACTCCATTTCACAAAAGAATTAATTTCCTGATGAGTAATTTCAGAGAAATCATGAGCACTCTGAGAACAAAGAAGATAAACTTGGAGGTAGATTTGAAAATCCAGGGATTGGAGGTGAGGCCTGTGGAAGAAAGGCCAATTTTTCAGCCACCAATTGATAGGCCCTTATACAGAAGAAAAAGAGATAATAGCAGTGATGAAGAGGTTGGAGACAGAAAAGGTAAACAAATAATGAAATCCTCATCACAATCTGGCCAAGGGATTAGAAAGCCTGGAGGAATAAAGATTGTGGATCTTGATTCACCACCTCGAGATGACCCTATGGAGCCGCCACCAGAGCCAAGCCCTAAGAGGAAAATAATTGAGGAACCACAAGACACTTCGGTGGATGAAATAATTGTCACCGATCAAGACATGCAAGTTGGCACCCCTTCACCTCCTAAGTCAGCACAATTGGTGTTGACTGATATAGATATAAAAGGATAGAATGTTTAGATGCAAGGATGTTGGCCTCCCAAGGCATTCCCCGATGATGATGCCTTGTGAAGACTTCGTAATTTTGCAAATTGTTCCAAGGTTGAAACTTCAGAATATCAAGACAAATGCAAGGAAAGAAGAGAAACAAGTACCGACAGTCCGGACAAAGAAAATGATGATGAGGTCAAATCGAAGCTAATAGAGCAACTAAGAACCTCAAATTCCTGATGAAGGAAGGCAAATTGTGTCTCAAGCTGGTGTCCTACTTCTCCCTAAATGGGACATTGCTGATGCTGTAGCTTTTAATGCTATCATGCAATCAAAGCATCCTATGCAAGGCAGTGAGGAGGAAGTCAATGCGGCACTACAAGACTCTACCTTTAGTGAGGAGTATGAAACTTTGGCGATATGGGCTTTAGCACCTCAGGGAAGAAAACCAAATGTAGCTGATCTCAGTCCAAATTTAAGGGGTGGGCTCATCATCAAGAGAGTCTCTGAAACCTCAACAATAGAGGCCACAAGCATAACACTTAATGTGGCCAAATTGGCCCAGAAAATAGCTGAAAGATATGAGGCTAAGAAGAAAAGCTAGACGAAGAAATATAACACAATGATTGGGGAGTATAGTAGGATACAACAAAGAAATGTTGAGTTGCAATCTAAAGTAGATAGGCTGAGATATGGGCAGGTGGGAGAATCTTTCGGTGCCGCTGCTGCTAGAGCAATACCTACTGCTTCAGGGTCATTACCCCCTGTTGTTCCAATCATTTCTATTCCTGGATCCCCAATTCAGACAACTGTTGATAGCCCTACACCAGGGCCAATTGAAGAAGAGGTTGAGCTTTCTACAGATCCTACCAAAGAGCAAATGATAAACAAAGTTACATTATTATAGGCTGCCCTAAGGGCAAGTGAGGATAATGCTATGGCCAAGCACAATGAGGTGGTAGACACCGTTATAAGGCATTTAAATGAAAAAATTGATTCTAAGCTGCCAGTTGTACATTCTTTGTATTCTTTATTCTTGGAGGGAATTCAAAATATTAATAGAGACAAGGAGGTGATTCTTCCCTTGATTGAAAAATGGATCCTTAGGGCCACTGATTTAGACATTATGTTTAAGGCTTCTAGGTTCGATGTGAATAATAGGCCCCAATCATTAAAGCCTACTAAAAAATTTCTGAAATCATTGAAGGGATTCCAGGCCTTGCCTAATGATCCGAGTAAGAAAATTAGGGAATTAATAAAAAATTTTGATGATTGGGATGACACTTTCCTGCCAGATATAATGGATACAAGTGGAAATGTTCAGACATTGCAGCAATGGCAGGAAAAGGCAGAGGAGGTTATTAATGAACAAATTAAATTAATTTGTGATGATTCAAATCATGAATTGCTGGTAAATAGCATGGATAAAATAATTAATACTAGCATATTTCTGGAATCATTTGAAAGGGAGGCCAACCAGGTTGCAGTGAAGTTCACACCTCACAGTACCAAGATGAAGGAGGTGATGGATTTTAATTGGCCGATAGATGAGGAATATCAGAGTTGGGTTGACAAGTACTTAACTGAGGAGTGAAGCGGTGTATAGTACCAGCAACTAATAGCTCAACAGTTATGTATAACTGAATTTTGGTTTTGCTCCATGGTGGTTTTGGGTGCAGTTTTCGAGGAGTAACAGATGCTATGGTTATTTTGCAATGAGTGGAATCAATAGAAAGATGCTCCAGGATTTGGTGGTTGTGTTTTTAGTTTTGAAATGGGATGTACCGGTCCAATTGATCAATGACGTGTAATTTATGGCCCGATGCTTGTTGCTCCTTCGTTTTCTATAAGAAGGATTTCAAGGCTAGAAATTAGGGCTGGCAAGTTAGATATTTTTTTGTAGTCGAGTCTAGGTAAAGTTGCAGAGCAAGAAATTGTAAGAACTTTTGTGAATACTATGGCAATTTAGGTTTGGATTATTTTGTAAAGGGTTTTAAACTTATGAAGACCGCATGTTTTATAACAGTACCAACATTTCAAGCTAAGATGATATATCTTGAGCTCAAGTCTCTCCTCTGTACAAACATATCATATTTTGAATAAAATAATTAAGGATTATGATGTTCATCTCATCATCTTGATGTGTGTGTTTTCTGTCTTGGCTTTAATTCAAAGAATGAATTAAAATGCTTGGATGAAATCATGGATGGGTATGTTTGTAAAAGGATTAAATAAGAAGTATCGGGTTGGGGCAGAAATTGATAATGTTGTAATGCAACATTGTCAGGGATCCTATATGCTGAGTATTTAAATCTGTTGTCGAATTGTGACTGTTTATGAGTTTGACTCTCCAATGGTATATGGCACTGATCTAAATCGTACAAGTTTGTAAATCTTTGTGTCTGTATGTTTTTGCTTAGGGCTTGCCACCAAATTTGCAAATTAAATGACTATCATAAGATATGGAATAATGTTGTAATTATCTCATGCTCCAGGTAGCTGACATTACTAGTGAAAGGCCCATTCATTTTAGTGATATCCTATTCTGTTGAGCCATTTGTGGGATTATTTGTAATTTTGTTAATGATTGTTTATGAGTTTGGTGCAGAGATCATAAACACATTATAGGGATCACCCTCCTGGGTCTTGCAGAACCCGAAGTGTAGGAGGTTATTTTAAAATCCTCGTTAGTTGGTCCAGGTTCTCCAGGCTGCCCTTGATTGGAATTGGCAATTCCATAGGTAGATTAGGAGACAAACCTGATTAACAACATAAAAACCACCAACAAATTGTTTGAAAAATGCTAAAAGAAATGCGATCTCCGATGATGGAATGCCATGACAATCCATAGCAATTTTGCTTGTCATGGCATTCATCATCTTTATTCATCACCATGAGACTACATTTCCGCTTTGAACATTTTCAAGTTATTCACTACTGCTTGTCTATGCTACCATTTTCATACATGTCTGCAAAGCATTTTATCAAACTGATTCATTGCCTTGTTGCTATGGCTAGAAGCCTAAAACGGTGCTTTCGAATAGCTATATGGATGCTTTGGAAAAATTGATCAAAGCATAATAATAGTAACCAACAAGCCATGGTCTCATGGTTTTTTTGTCGCGAAAATCAGCTCAATTTATTCCGTTTTTGTAGATTTTAAACACATTTTTAGCAATTTTGAAGTTTGAAGCAGGGGAAAAATCAGGGAAAAAATCGTCTAGCTTGCAGTTTTTTTAAAAAATCGCAATTAATCGGGATTTTTTGCAGATTTATGCTTCTATATCACATACCTTCCTTAGCCCGGTGGTGTCTTTCCTTTTTTCTTTTCAGCCTTCTCCTTTCCATCGGACACCAGGTCCTTCCACTCCCTATCCGGAATCATGGGGGGATGCTCGTACTTTTTGTTCTTCTCTAAATGTGACCTATATTGGTCCCTCGCATACTTTAGATAGGTACCGGCTTTCTTAAGGACCTTGGTTCGGTTGAATGTTTTATCACCAAAAAGCACAACTAAACGGTTAATGAGCTCATCTTTTAAATCTTCATTTTGGGCATTCCACCGTGTACGTATGGTGGGCCCAAAGAGCTCCAATGTAATATCCCTTAGATGTTTATAAAAAACATCATTTCCTACAAAATGATCATGGGATCAATAGTCTAAATAGAAGCGATCAATAGAAGTAGAATTTCAATTGGATTATATAGAATAATAATTAAAACATTTTAAATTACCGGGAC